>JAVYIG010016889.1:0-28946 GCA_035222895.1 Strongylocentrotus droebachiensis
CGAAAGACGGGAATGTAGAATCCAGTTTTGAGAAAAAGTCATGTCCCATAGAGAATACACGTAAAATGTGAAAAATTGACATGCCTCCTTTAATCGCAAAAATACGCCATGATGCCTTTGTCAAAATGAAAAATCGTGATTACTGTACTCGTAGAGAATTGTCTCAGCTAGAACATATCCGAATTCGGAGGAATATCGATCAATTTTTACAGAGATACAATCAATGTTCTAAAAATATGCTGACGTCATAATAAGCAAACAAAAATTTTGAGTTCAGAGGCCATTATGATGACGTCATGAGTTCATTGAGGGTCAAATGAGACATGAAATCATATCTACGATTCATACTCCATCCAAATATGAAAATAAAATTAGGAGTCAACAGGCATCTTAAAGAGCTACAATGGATTTTGTATAGGCATGTTTTTGCCCATATATGCTATGTATTACAAGAGTTCACACGCAAGTACATGTATCTTAAACGGACGCTCATTCCGTTATTAATGTTCACAAACAGGTGAACAAGGTATCAAAATGCTTGGAAAAATGTGCCAAATTCGGCGATTCTATGTTGCAAAATGCCATGACGCGCGAAAACGCGCGCGTTTTTTTTTTGCGAAATGCTTAAAATGACCCGATTCGTACTCTCGTTTAATAGTTGAGTGATTTTGAGCATTTTTTAATTTTGACGCACGCGTACGCGCGTGTCATGACCTTTATTTGACCTTTGATGACATGACCTGTTGACCCTTGACCTGAAATATATGTGATATAAATATGAATGACCTTTGATGACGCATAATGAAGATATGATTGATAATGTGATTTCACAAAATGGCGCCTAGATGACGTCACGATAATTTGATGACCTTGAAAATGTTTCTGTCACGTCTCATGACAATGACCTATGACTGTGCCAAAATTGAAAGAAATTAACACAACCGATCGTGAGTTGTCCTAGGAACACAAAAGGGGGAGAAATAAAAATAAAGAATAAATAAATAAGAAAATAAATAAAGAAGAAAGAAAATTCTGACGAAATCAATAGGTGATCTGTTGACAACAGACCACCTAAAAAGTAGATCACAGTTAAAGTTTGAGCAAAAAAAATAATAATAAACTTTGAATTTTTGAAGGTGCAATCTATCAAACACAAATTGTTAACTCTGTGTCGTAACTTGCGTACGTTTAATAATGTCGCGCCCGGGAGGTGACCGGTAAAAATTGGTCCAGTGAAAATGCAAGGCGCCCGGAAGTGTGCCCGGTGTGACCGCGCCGTTTGTCCTACCAGTTTCGTTTGTCCGTCGGACGTAATATTCGGGTTTTCTGCTCGCACGGATCGTCGGTAAGCTTACGGGCTCCGTCCAATGAAAAGGGATACCACCGTGCACCTCATGGCTCCCGGGTACAAAGTTATGATATTGAAGAAAATTATATTAAGACAAGAAAATGAAAAGGTTAATTGTATTTTCACCCACGGAGCAAAAGCACATAGATACGCTCTCGTATTGATCTATTCCATAAAATTTGACTAAACTTAATTTGCCGACGTTTTAGAGTTAAGTGATTACCAGGCGCTTCTTAATGGGTTGGTAGGCTTTAACATGTAGTATCACTTGTAAATATACAATATCATTTGAATTATATAATATCGTTTGAATTCTATTAAAAAAAAATCTTCATTAACAATATTTCACTTTTCTCTGCTTATCTGCCCCCCTCTCTCTCTCTCTCTCTCTCTCCTCTCTCTCTCTCTCTCCTCTCTCTTTCTCTCTTTCTCTCTCTCTCTCTCCACCTCTCTCTCTCTCATCGTCATTAGGACTACTTTAATAGTACTCCAATGGACACTTACTGCAAAACACTTCTAACACCATTCACTCCAAACCCAAAATGACAAATGACACTATACCTTGATTTATTTGGCACTTTTAATATAAATCTCTCTTATCTGTGATAGTTATGGTATCAAATGGTCTATTGTACATGATGGAAATATCCTAATAAAACCCACAAATTTTTTTGAATTAACAAGTAATTTCTCCTGTTATGTGTGTAAAAATCACTACAAAACACCTGATTTGTTGCCTCTATTGTCTTTTTTCTTATCCATTTTTAACCACTTAGCAATCACACGCTATTCACGTTACTATTACTATATTGGTCGTCTTTCTGCATAAAAACTTGCACACACGCATTTTTCATTATAATTATATACTACCTCCGACTACAAAGGGTTCTAAGACAAGTTCTATCTTGTAGGTGATGGAAAAGAGAGAATGAACAAAACAGATGCCTGCATTAAACATATTTATGTTTGGTTTTTAAGTCCGATGGGTGTTATTATTCAATTCGTTACACTAGTAGAAACCTAGTAGAAAGGTCAAGAGAATTTGTCTCATGTGTGAAATATTGCGTCACAAATTATAACACATTTCATAGAATTGAAGCTTAAGATAAAAAAATTATTAATGTAATAATCTGGAATTATATTTCTATTTGTTTAATAAAATGTCCCCGATTTAGTGGTCATTATCCACAGTTCATTTCATTTTTTCACATGATTAGAATTAAAATGTACTTTCCACCCCATTTCTTCATTGTCTATGTATTGATATGATGATGGTTTCAATAGGGCACAGGTTAGCCCTTTTTTTTGGGGGGGGGGGTATGTGTCCATTCAATTGTCATTAAAGCCCCACTTCACTACGTATAGCTACCTGCGCCCTCTATATAGCAAACAATGCCTAAGCGGTGACAGTTGGTCCCCCATGATCCCCTTTTTCTTATAATTGAGAGCTGATTTGATGAGATAACCACCTGTCAGTGACCTTGCAGGGAGGTCTAATCCCTCCTGGTCAAACCAGTGTAGACAGGCTTTGAAACATTTGATGGTTTTATTTCACTTGGATAATAAATAAGTCAATTGTGATATCAAAACAAAATATCTGCCTCAGTCTACGAACCTAATACTGATAACATATAATTTCAATAGGTGATGGGTAAGGCCAATTGAAATCATTTTAAGGTTGATTCTTTGACAGCCTTAGCCATTTATTCCTATTCTACGACATTTTCCATCCTACACTTGATATAACGCTTTGTTATGTTCATTGTAAAATGATGCACATTGAATTAAATAAAATAGAACTGGACGTTAAATAAAAGATACCCTTGGCAAGAATTGAAGAGGACAGAAAATATTCCACGAGAACGTCTGTACCTGGACTAAAATCACTCGTAATAAAACTCAAAATCAAATACATGGCGTATGTACAGAGATCTGTATGACACTTATAATGATAATATGTTCACAACTTATCTGTAACATAATAACGAAATGAAAAGACATCTGATCACTAAAACTATACACTCTGCAAGGGCAAACCTTGAGAACAGAAAATTGTTTAAATGGCAGATATGAATAAATAGACGATAAAACTTTTGTTGGTACATCATGCACACAAGTGCATCTTTCAATATGTTGACAAAACTGAGAACTTGAACAGTCCAAAATCTTTATAAAAGTTGAACAAAACATTACCATTTTGTGAAAGTGCAGAAAATAATACAATAGATTTTAATTTGATAAATCTGCCCAAAAGGATAGGATTCAAAAGACAACATGAATTTGAATTGCTTATCTACTGAAACCTATTGAACAGAACTTCAACTATTGATAGGAATAATTCATCTGTGGGGAAGTTTTCACTAAACCGTATCAATTCAGCTCTCTGAAAACTGGTATTGATAGAAATTATTAACATATTTTGTAAATTGCGACAGAATTTAGAGTTAGATACAGTATGCTTCGTTTAAAATGCATTTGCACTGACCACAATTATGACGGCACACATCGAGTACCGCTGTTCCGTTCCAAAAAGAGATTCATTTATGTTTTGCTCATGAGCTCACTGTGACAATCACCAAGGCAGAAGGCAAATATTTACCATTTCTTTCTGACCTTTCCTTTTAACAATACCATACATAAAAATACCCAGGTTCAGTCGAAAACGAAGCTCCTAGCTTCATTAATGCTTACCCTACAATATATATTTACAAGTGTATGTACAAGGTATGAAAACAGCAGACAGATCTTCTGCGAGTCTCTCTCGCTCGCATGTAGAAATATGAATATCGTGATCGTATTTGGAGTAACAACCAACGCAAAGAGTTGTATAAAAAGTTGAGCCGTAAAATATGGAAAAGATTCACTAGAAATTTTTGCTTGTTCTTCCTGAGTTTGTATAGTAGTAGATATGCACTGCAAAAAACACTGAATTCTCATTAGAAAAATTCAGCCGGGAAAAGTCACACCACTGCTATCACCCGACACAATTTGCCAAAATAGAACTACAAAAGGCAATTGTATGGAAATATATTATGCTACATGTATCATACATGATCAATATGAAAAAAAACCAGATGGTATTAGATCTACCACGATTACTCTGTTACAACACAGACAGGATGTATCGTCAATTATTTATCATTACTTAACCCCAGTGCCTGTGCCTTTGTACTACTTGCCTCCAAGACTATTGATGCGATTTATTATCGCAAACTCTTGAATTACACTTAGACGTTTCTTCATGCATGATAGTATGAGAGCAATACACTCTTTAAACTATGACTTTGTGTGTAGAAGTGTTCTCCCTGTGCATATGGACATAAACCCACATTCTCACTTCATTATTCTCATGCCTGTTACTTATGATATCTAGGGTTTCTGAAACATCCATATGTAGCTCATAGATACATCATCTGCATGTACATATTTGTCTGCTAATAGCCAGGACAGTGTGTCCGTTTGGAGCCAGGAGGTTGTTTACTTGTATCACTGAAGACAGAGTTAAAGGTAAAGACAAGTTCTGGTCATGCGATTGCATTGTGAAACAAACGTTGTGGAATCAATCAGAAAAGGTTGATCATCTAGCATATAAGTATTGGTGTGTACTGCAAGGTTCTGGCATCATCAAAATGATAAGAAATTTGGCCCAGTCTTGGTAAAGTTACAAGCACTGTACACAGAAAGATGTATATGGGACTACGCGACATGTGCGTTATATATCTCAGGTCCAAATAGACATAATATTTTACCAAATATGTCAATGAGTAGGCGGTTTCCCAGCAAATTTTGTATCATCACGTATTAGTCAAACCATATTCTTTCACATGATTGGGAATAAGAGCTTCCATTTCATTTTTTTGAGAGGGGGGGCGTTTCCAATACTGGTCTATACCTTTAACAGCCTTCTGGCTCTAAACAGACAATCTACTTACCAGGGGGGTGTTTCACAAAGATCTCTAAGTTGGACTTAAAAGTTATGGAAAGCCATTAGCATCCTTGAAAATATTTTGTAAAAGTTATTTTAAAAGGCATAAAATGTTGATTCAAATCATTCGTATTTTCTATTATCATGGGAGATTTCATGTTCTTGATGTTGAATTTATGGAAAGTCTAAAATACTTGATTTTTCACTTTTGAATATATTTTATTTTAAGGCTACAAATGGCTCTCCATAACTTTTAAGTTCAACTTAGAGTTAAGTTCGACTTAGAATCTTTGTGAAACACCCCCCTGGTATCTGTTTCAATATGGAGCGAATGATCGACAGACCTTGACAGACCTTGTGACTCCACACACTGCGGTCTTTTCATTTACTAGCACTATCAATCAGTCAGGAACTTAAAGGAAACCAAAACCTTCATACTAAGTTACTTTTATTGTAAAGTTTAAGATATTTGAAAAATATCAGTGAAAATTTGAACAAAATCGGGCAAGGAATAAGGAAGTAAGAGCTTTTTGAAATTACTAGTCACTAGAGGGCGGTATTCAATTTGATGACATCATCTGTGGACAACTCTCCATGCCTTTTGTACATCAAATTTCATGTTTTTCCTTCTTTCTTGTGATTGAGATAATGTACTCCCCTGAAAGCAAGATATAGAATGCAAAATGATATTCTACTTCACATGTTATGAAGTCGAATCAAGAACACAAATAAATACGAAGAAAACAAAAAAATTGTGAAATTTTATGTACAAAAGGCATGGAGAGTTGTTCACAGATGATGTCATCAAATTGAATACCGCCCTCTAGTGACTAGTCATTTCAAAAAGCTCTAACTTTCTTATTACTTGCCCGATTTTGTTCAAATTTTCACTGATTTTATTCAAATCTTTTAAACTTTACAATAAAAGTAACTTAGTATGAAGGTTTTAGTTTCCTTTAAACCAATCCTCAGAACGCCGTCTAGCTTTTCGTCTGTTGGGAGCCAGAAGGTCATTTACTTGTGTGCTTCAACATGAAGCAAATTATCAACCTTGTGGAACTCAACAGATTAGTCTGGACTGTCATTTTCCTGCACTGTTAATAAGTTATGAACTAGCGATAGTCCTAATCCGGTGAGGTTCACGTGTCCCTAGCAATCCTCAAGCGAGGCGACTCTCTTGCTATCATAACTTGATACTAATGGTAACAGACATTTTAACAGTTCCCGTGGCACTAGCACATCCACAAGCTAGCGGTTGACTCTCTTACTATCATTACTTGATACCATTGGTAACGGACACTTTAACAGTTCCCGTGACACTAGCACATCCTGGAGCTAGCGGTCGACTCTCTTGCTATCATAACTTGATAACATTGGTAACAGACACAGTTCACCCAACACTAGCACATCCAAAAGCTAGCAGTCGAATCTCTTGCTATACCATTGGTAACGGACACTTTAACAGTTCCTGTGACACTAGTACATCCTGGAGCTAGCGGTCGACTCTCTTGCTATCATAACCGGATACCCTAGGTAACAGACACTTGAACAGTTCCCATGACACTAGCACATACTCCAGCAAGTCGACTCTCTTGCTATCATAACTCGATACCCTTGGTGACCGAGGCTTCGAGGGAGATGTTGAACTCGTCCAGCTGCATGAGCAGGCTGCAGAGGAAGTCCAGGTGATGGGGATTGTGGAAGAAGGAGCACTCGTCGTACATGTTCTTGGTGACCGGGGTCTCGGCCAGCACGGGCAGCCACTGGTGAAGCAGGTGGTCTCTGTGGGTGTAAGGGCAAGGATCAGTTAGAATGGTTGTATGGAACATGCTTCAGCAAGAATTGCTACAAATCCAATTGAATTATTATTATTATTATTTTTATTATTATTATTATTACTTATACCACGCTTTTTCCGTAAGGCCCAATGCACTTACAGTGAATGAAAATGAAAATAACATCTTACAACTACAAACTGCAAAAAAAAAATTAATTTTAAGGCCTTTCTGAAGGTAATAACTGATGAAGACTGCCTAATTCTAAGTGGTAGATCATTCCAGTATTTTGAAGCAGATGCAGTTAATGTCATATCACCAGCTAATGTGCGGCTAACTGAATATGTGAGACGGCGAGGATCTCAACTTCCTGGAACAAAATACTATAGTATACCCAATCCTAGCGACGTAAGCAATTTTAAAAAGCTGATCATCTAGCCTACAAGCATTGGTGTATACTGTGAAGTTTGGGAATCATTAAAGGTAATACAAAGTTTTGGTATGGGGTCATGGATTTGGTTCAAATGAACATATTTGAAGCATATGCGATCCTACAATATTAAGTGATCGTTGTCGCGGTCGAAATCGAGTCGAAAGTTATGAAATTGTAAATAATAAACTCTTTATTTTGTATAGCTCCCTCTCAAGGTCAAGATATTAATTAAGCTATAAAACAATGTTTCTTGACTAAAATCGACCGATTAGCTATTCCCGTTTGAAAATTATATATCACAACTACATATTCTTAGATTGTCATGGTCGCAGCTACCCTTGTACAGCCGTAGGCGCTATTTGAAATGTATCAAAATTTACCGGGAGCACCGGTAAATTGTTATATTCAATTTTTCTCGAAAGCAGAACTGTTTTAGGGGCTAAATTTTCTAGTGCTTATAATACATCCACAGGGGCATCCAAATATATCAATATTGTAAAGAATCACTATCCACCCAATTTTCAAAATTTACCAAAACTTTGTATTACCTTTAATTGCTTCTTACTGATGAATGAATTGACTTGATGTTGACTTTCTGCACACCATGGGGGTGTTTCACAAAGATTCTAAGTTGAACTTATCTCTAAGTTGGACTTAAAAAATATGGAAAGCCGTTAGCATCTTTGAAAATATTTTGTACAAGTTTTTTTGAAAGGCATAAAATGTTGATTCAAATCATTCATATTTTCTATCACAAGGAGATTTCATGTTCTTGATGTGGAATTTATAAAAAAAAGTCTAAAATATTTGAATTTTTGCTTTTGAATATATTTCATTTTAAGGCTCCAATGGCTGTCCATAATTTTTAAGTCCAACTTAGTGTTAAGTTCTACTTAGGATCTTTGTGAAACACCCCCCATATTATACAAGAGTGTAATATTTAGAGAGTTAAAATCTCTTATGACGGGAGTAATGTTCACATCTGATACTCTAAGCAAAGATGTTTAGAGGTGTGGTGGTCGAGTGGAGACGTCGCTGAACTGTCGATCACGAGGTCCGCGGTTCCAGTCCCTCCGCGGCACTCATTTCCTTTGGCAAGACATTGATCTATATTTGCCACACTCAACCCAGGTGATGTAAATGGGTATCTGGCAGGAAGTAATTCCTTGAAATGCTGGAGCGCTGTAATGGAAGCTAGGCCAAAGCCGGGGTAATAATAAATGCGCCTCGGAATAGAATTTCTAGATAGACGGAGTTATAGAAATTCCTATTATTATTATTATTAT
Source organism: Strongylocentrotus droebachiensis (assembly GCA_035222895.1). NCBI lineage: Eukaryota > Metazoa > Echinodermata > Echinoidea > Camarodonta > Strongylocentrotidae > Strongylocentrotus > Strongylocentrotus droebachiensis. The sequence goes on from JAVYIG010016889.1 coordinate 8,768, forward strand.
TATTATTATTAGAGTGGCCATACTAAAATGGAAAGAAACAGAGTACTTTGATGAAATCATTGACTCACCTAACCCCGAGGCAGACGAGGAGCTGGAACTTGCCGTCCTTCCCGACCGTCTCGGCGTACCTGTTGATCTGGTGAAGCGTCAGGCAGAACGTTCTTCGCGCTCGCTTCTCTTGACGCGAGCTGAAGCGACCTTCCTCGTCCTGGTCCAGACTGTCCAAATAGCGAGCCACTTTCTCTGTACAGATGTCAATGAGAATTCATATCATGAAGAAAGGATTCTTAAAGCCCCACTGTACTACTTGTAGCTACTTGCTCCCTCTATGTAGAAAACAATACCTAAGCGGTGCCTGTTGGTCCCCCATGATCCTCTTTTTCTTATGTTAATTGAGAGCTGAGGTGATGAGATAGCCACCTGTCAGCTGTCAGTGACCACGCTGGGTGGTCTAATCCTTCTTGGCCAAACTAATACAGACGGGCTTTAAATATTCCAATTATTTCATCAGTTAAAAGCTACATAATAATACAGTAATACTCCTTTATTCTATATCACTTTATGATATTCATGTAGATAGTGTCTCGATGTGCTTTAAAAATGCATGGAAATTAAATTGTTTTTCACGGTGTAAATCCTAACAGGTACCGACTTACTATACGAGGGATGAGGGTGACAAACATCAATTTATAAGCTTCCTAATGACATAAGATAGATGATGATAAAATGAAGGAGGCAGGAATTTCGCAAGTAGCTAAATTTTTCTGTGGCTATTTTTCATGCCCTAACATTATTATATCACAATTAAGACAGTGCATAATTTTTTTGGATAAGAGAAATTTGCTTGATAACTTGATATCTTTGACAATTCACAGAACTTCTAAGTCATGAAATTTTTACAGTATTCATATCACCAAAATGGGCAGGATGATTTCAAGGGTTCAGTGACACAAAGACGTACAGTAACTCCATATTTTGCCAAAATGAGTATTCGATATCAAAATGTTCAGAAAAATGTGGGCTTTCCAGGAAACACAAGGACTTAACTCCACCCAACACCCCATTGAAGTCAATGGCTAGTGAAACATAGAGTACTTAACTCCTTAAGGCCCAAGTGCTCTGTGACACATTAACCACTTTTTCTCAAAATGTCCGAAATGGAGTTGCGTCTTTGTGTCACTGACCCTCGATTTGGATGAAAATCTAACTTACCAATGAAGTCCCAGATGAAGAAGTTGTTCCTGAAGAGCCTAGCCGATCTGAAGCCATACTGCAGAACAAGGTCCATGCACTTGACAAGACCACACTCCCCACAAAGTAGTACTGTCAACTGACCACGCTACAGAGATAAATAACAAACACATATAAAATGGCTTATAATAATAATAACAATATTGGATATTTATATAGGGAACATATCCACCATGCATGGTGCTCAAGGAACTTTAACTACCACCCCGCCTCTGCCAGGCAATTTTGGCGCTCACAGCATTCAAGGAATTTCTTCCTACCAGTACCCATTTAACACCTGGGTGGAGAGTGGCAAATGTAGATTAATATCTTGCCAAAGGACATTAGTGCCCTGGCGGGACTCGACCGGGGACCCTGTGATCCACAGTCCGACGACTTATCCACTAAACCACAAGACCTCTAAGCTTCTTGTACTTCCACCAGGGTTTGAAACCAAGGCATTGGGCTAGTGTCCTTTGGTTAGGCATTCATCCCCATTACAAAGTCCCTTGGAGAGGTTATAAAGCCGTGGTCCTCTGGTTGCTTACCTACAGGCATACACATACTTTCTTAGCATAAACCTAACCAATGTATTTGACTTGATCACACTTCCAAATAGCATATATTGTTACATTCTATATTTATACATTTTTATTCTTCAGATGACTGACATACTTTAAAGTGACCCAAACACTAAGTACTCTTTACAATTGTACAAAACTGTACTATCCTTACCTCCTTCTCTGGTTTGTAGAAGTGCTTAACGATGTTGTTCACTGCATCGGTGAGGAGTTCCTGGATGGCGTTCTGGTCCAGCTTCTGCGGTACCCTGGGGGGCGGGGATGGCGAGCAGCTGGCGCTGGCACTGGACCTCCTGGTGTGGGTGCGCCTGGGCGTGGTGTTGGACCCCCAGAAGTGGTCCCCCTCATAGTCGATGATCGGGGCGATGAACTCTGCGACCAGGAGCCGCTCCAGGCTCCCGTCGTCCACGCTCCGGCCGATCCATCTGCCGCAGGGGAATCTGTTGGAAGACATTTGTAGAATGTTGATTAGTGAAAGTGTTGATCAGTGAAAGTGTAAAAGATGAAGATTGAAAATAGTCTCAGACCAGGGGAAAATCATAGAAGCTAGTGCCTTAGGGTGGTATTCTCAAAAGCGAACTAACTTTATTCCATGGTTTAATCCTTCGACTAAGTATGGAATGCCAAATGTCCATATGAATATGTTTTTGAATAATTTAATCTGTCACTAAATTAAAATAAGATTTATTAACATAATTAATAAATAACAATATATCTATGAAATATTTATGTTATCATGGCTATTTAGGGACATATCAAATTATTCAAAAATATATTCGTCTGGACATTTGGCATTCCATACTTAGTGGGAGGATTAAACAATTAACTAAAGTTTGTCCGCTTTTGAGAATACCACCCTTATGAGAACATGTAGATCTTGATCCTCAATAACCCATGTCCCTTGGATAGGATTCAAACCAATTGGTATCTCTTGAAGTAAAGCCAGTCAATGTTATTATCATCTGTATTAGGCTTGAGTCGGTACGGTCGATCACACCGGGACCCGACCGTTGCCGTCGGGTCCCGGTTTCGTTTTTTGAGAACCGACGCTCCGAAAAAAATAAAGAAATATGTAAGAAAGTGCAGTTTTGCACACCACTAAAATCAATCCACCTTAAAACTTAAGTATTTAATTGTTACCAATCATATTCTAGCTCATCCTGAATCAATTCGAACTGCTGATATAAATTGCAAAGCAGTTCGCCCCATGGGGTTGTTTTTGCCAGCTACTGTACTGGCCGGGTCTCTCGGCAGGATTAATAAATCAGGTTGAAAGAAACATTAATGTTTGAATAATAAAACGGCTTTCTAAAAAGCGCTTCTTTACAACATACCGATCGAATAATTTTTAAAAGACAAAATATATATTTTTTCTTTGATTTTGAACACCGCATGCTTCTTTTAAAAGCTGAAAATTACTTGGTAATCACAAGAAGTTTCGATACGGATAGTTGTTGCAAGGCAAGTTCAGACTAGTCTCGGAAAATGCGCAGTGCTCGTCGTCGTGAGTAGTTGTCTTTCCAATTGTGCTCTCGATCGTAGCTTTTAATGATTTTTTTCTCGTTACGACCACGTCTTTGTTTGGGTTCGTTCTGGCACGCCTTACAGCTAACGACGAGCACTGCGCATTTTTCCGAGACTAGTCTTAACTTGCCCTGCAACAGCTATCCGTATCGAAACTTCTTGTGATTACCAAGTAATTTTCAGCTTAAAAAAAAAAGCATGCGATGTTTAAATTAAGAGATAAATATTTATTTGTCTTTAACAAATTATTTGATCGGTATGTTGTAAAGAAGAATTTTTTAGAAAGCCGTTTTTATTATTCTAACATTCATATTTTTTGACCCGATTTATTCAACCTGCATGAATCAAAATGGCGGCTCGAATGTTGTCTTTATATTCTTGCTCGAGTTTTTTTTACTTTGAGAGGCACGATAATGGCACTAAACATCGCCAATCATGGATGAAAATAATGTCAAATGGAAGAATATACCAATCTGTGTCGAGGTATGCATGTGTTGATTTATTTATACTGATAAAAAAGGTCACTTTTAAGGGACATACTGATGATATGCGCTTTTTATAGAAGCAAGTGACAAATCCTGCGAGCTGATTTCGGGACACCGGGTCCCGATCGGTGCAAGGCCGTCGGGACCCGGTTTATGAAAATCCCGACATGACTCAGGCCTAGAACCTGTCAGGCACATAGAGCTACAACACAAATCACTATCACTTCATTTGGCGTTGGGTTTTCCCTAATATTCCAGTCAAGCATTCTCAACTCATCTATTATGAAATACACGTATTGGTATATAGTTACCGTAACTGCATCTATCCCAGTTCTTCAAGTAGAACTTGTATGTGAACATGTACAATGTATTTATAGTTTTCATTTTTACATACCCAACAAAGTAATAACCCTAATCCTTTTGAAAATGCAATCTCTTTGGTTGTAAAATCTTTCTCAGCAATTAAGTCTCTTGACTGCAAAAATGATTTTTTTTTTCTTTGAACTTTTGTTTTTACTGAAATAAACCATTCAATCAAATGCGTTGTCTTTGTATATCATTTAAATCAAATCAAATCAAGGAGGGGGCGCGATAGCTCAGTTGGTAGAGCAGTGGTCTCGTAAACCGGTGCTCTGGGTTCGAAACCAAGGCGATGCGCTAGTGCCCTTTGGTAAGGCATTAATCCTCATTACCAGGTCTCTCGGAGAGGACCTAAAGCCGTCGGTCCTCTGGTTGCTTACTGATAAGCATTTATGCCTTCTTAGCAGTCAGGTAAAATAACCACCACTACACAAATCAAATCAAATCAAATTAAAACTTACTTGTAGGCATGGCCAGTGATCTCATTCCTGATGTAGATATAATCCACCAACCATCGAGGTAAGAGACCTGCGTTGTCGTGCCCTACCTGTAGGGTTGTTAATACACCAAGGTTGGCATGCTATAAACGGAAGAAAGAAAGAAACATGACGTTGTTAGAAACGTGCAATTATTTTAAGACAAGTAATATTCAAAATAATAATAAATAAATAAATAACCCCTCCTCACCTCACCCCACCTTCCCTCATCTACCATCATCTCCTCCCTACTTACCTGGAAGGTAAAATCTTGAGCATTCTTTGGTATGTGGATGACCGGTGTCTGCAGCATCTCACCGGTGACCTGCAGCCAGGGGTTGGCCGTCGTAGGTGCCTGGAACTTCCGACTCTGGCTGATCAGTACACGATACGTCACCACTGGAAGACATCATAAAAAGACAATCATAGTAAATAAGAGGTGCAAATTGAGTCTAAAGTGATGACATTTTAAATAATAAACTCTTTATGTTGTATAGCCCCCTCTCAAGACTGATTTTACTTTTTTGTTTTGTTTGTATGTTTGTTATCTTTGCTGAAATTATGCTATGAATGCTTTGGGAACTACTCTCGTACAAGGCCTAAGGGCTTTTATATGTGGTTCCCCAAATCATTATCTCAATTTGTTTATGAATTATTTTGTATCCTTTGTATCACTGTAATTTTTAACTGAGAATGAAATAAATGAGAATTGAATTGAATTGAACATGTACTGTATTTTCATGAACTTAGCCAGTTATTTGGGGTCACAAATTTAACAACACACGAAAGTAACCCGGCAATGTTTATTTTATACAGGTATTATTAGTATTTTGTGTTCTTAATCACACACACAAAATTAAAAATGCAAACATGTCTGTGTCTCGGTCACCCGCGAAAAGGTAGGCTTATACAGTGTCTAAATGTACAACTGTTGACTCAGAAAGTTTTGCAAATTGTTTATAACTGCTATTTCTGTGACAATAGACAATTAAAAAATAGCTAAAATCATTATCTATTCAAATTACATTCTTTTTTTTTTACATGAAATATATACGTCAAATTCACAATGAAGTCTAAAAAAAGGTTTCCAACAAATTTCATTTTAGAAATGACAGTTTCACTCTTTTTCCTCCCTTGCTAGTCCTCCAACATTAATGCTTTTGGGTAAATTTACATATTAACAATATGCTGTATATGTATATGGCAAAGGTTACCTAGAAAAACATTTAAAGCCTATCTGCACTAGTTTGGCCAGGAGGGATTAGACCTCCCTGCATGGTCACTGACAAGTAGTTATCTCATCAAATCAGCTCCCAATTAACATAAGAAAAAGGGGATCATGGGGGACCAACGGTCACTGATTAGGCATTGTTTGCTATATAGAGGGCGCAAGTAGCTATAAGTGGTGCAGTGGGGATTTAACAGTGGCAGTGTGATGATGAGCTTACCTGTGGAGGGGAAAGAGTTTGTGAAACAGCGGAAGTCCACGGCATTGAGAGAGAGGAGGTAGTACAGGAATTGCATCTTTTCTTCTTCACATCTCAAGAACGCCTCACCACGGTAACGCTTCCTGTATAGGGTGATCAACAACAAAAAAGATGATGCAAATACATGGTGGCCAAAGAAAAGATAACTGTATAGTTTGTGTAAAGACAAGGCAGACCCGGAGAGACTGATGAGAGAAATAGATGTACATGTACAAATCTTTTAGAGTGGTATAAACAACTGTTTTGTTTATTTAAAACCCAAAAGGGGAAATGTGCCACTAATTTGCATATTAGACTAGTCAAGACTTTTAGTACAGATGCAACAAAGACACAAATGTAGATACAGCAAATTAAATTCATATGTCATTCCTCACATGGTCGATTTCCTTAAAGGATTACCACAAGTACAACATTATAACCTGTTCACACTCGATTCCTAAAATGTGCATCGCGAAAAATGTACCATAATTGCTATTATAGCGCCAGTTTACAGTCAATCTCTAGAAGGCATAATATGAAAACCATGTCGTGGGAAAAATATACATGTAGGACCAGTTTACATACTTTAAAACTAAATTATCTATGGCGAAAACTATAACATAAGTACAACATAGGACCAGTTCACACTCTGTAAACTCATGTTCTAAAAGGTCTACAGTGAAAACCATATGACGGGTAGATCAAAGGACCAGTTTACACACTCACTTGAGTAGTTCATCATTTGAGACCAGCTCCTTGATGTGTTTGTGCAGCACTTTCCTTTCCAGCGCCAAGCGAACAAAAGCTCTGGATTTGCCCACCTCGGTTCGGATGTTGGTCATGCGGTCCACGTTTCTGGAAGTAAAAGGACAAAACAGCGTTTAATTCAAGAAAAAATGATAAATTCCCAATTATGAGTTTCAGATCGCATGAAAGTACTAAGAGGAATAAGAAAAAGAAATAAAAATCAATGTCTATGTACATCTTCAGTGATATATAGACGCTTTGAACTCGTATATATTTTCTTGTATTTCAAAAGCTTTGGAACTGACAGGCTGATCAAATTTTCCATTCATTTTCCCCATCTTCTAGGCAATCTGAACACCATTATACATAACAGAGAAAGTATAGGAAACTGCAATAATCATTGTTATTATTATTAGGCATTAAGCTACGCTATTCATGGTACACTATATCACAGCGCTTACAGTAATATGCGATATTACAATATAACAACAAATCATAACATAACATTGAACAAACAAAATAATAGCGAATTAAGTAGGAAATAGGTACGTTTTTTTTAAACATCCAGCTTTTATACTGGAGGGAAGTTTATTCCACCCCTTAGCTACCGTTACAGCGAATGTGCGGCCTCCTGCCTTACTACGAGCCACATAAAAAGTCAATCGAAATGAGTCTGCATTGGAATGAAGGTTTGTACGCACATGTCGATACAACTCAAGACACTCATTAAATTACTGTCGCGCCTGATCATGAAAAAAAATTGTATACAAATTAAAGAATCTTAAAAACAACCCTATGTTTGATTGTCAACCAATGAAGGGATGTTAGTAGAGGCATGGCATCATGACAATAATAAATATAAAGTTACTATTGTTAGCGGGGGGAGAGGAGGAGGGGGGGGGGGGGGGGGGGGCACAAGATAATGGGAGTGGAGATAGAAAGGGGTACATACTTCCAGTCGAAGCTGAAATCGGTAGGCAGAGCCGGTAGAGGCTGTCCCGGCGCGGTGCTGGATCTTCTGTGTCTTGGGGAACTCTCCGCACCTGCAGGATCAATCAGCAAGAAAAGACAATCAGTAAAAATATCTAATGTACTAACCTTTTACCATCATTTAAATATAAATGTAATTGTAAATGCAAGTGTAAATAAAATTGTAAATTTAAATGTAAATGTACATGTAAATGTAGTAATTTTCAGTTGAAGCACATTTGTGAAGAAAAAAACAGGAGCAGTGTGCGATTTAGCTCTTGAAAGCTCCTAAAGTGCTCTAAGGGGTGTTTCACAAAGATTAAGATCGACTTTAAATTGGACTTAACTATGGCAGGCTGTTCATGGCTCTAGTTCCTCTAACCATTCCTAGCATTGGTTTCTCAAGGGGCTAAAAATCATGGTCACAAAGCTACAGAATTTGCCTTTTTTGATAGTTCATTATTGAATGAAAAAATATTATCTAAAGATCATGATTGAGAGACCAATGGTGGGAGCAACCAGTGGCATGAATGGCCTGCCTTTGTTAAGTTGAACTTAAAGTTGATCTGAGTCTTTGAGAAACACCCCCCCCCCCCCCCTGGGCCTCGTCTTACAACGAGTTGCGAACGATCCAATTCGATTGCGATTGATCCAAATCAATCGCAAGTCCTCCAATCAATCGCAAGTTTGCAGTCTCCTGTCTCTTATGTACATAGTTGTGATTGATATCAATCGCAAATAAGTTGCGATTGATATCAACTCTTTGTAAGACGGTATAATGCAAAAGAGCAGTGGTAAAAAAAAAATCAAACAATCATAGATGCACCATCCTTACCAGTCATTGCGAGGTTCTGCTCAGAGGAAGCCTTCTTCCGCTGCCTGAAGCGACGATAGCTGAGAAGGTGCCACCAGAGAGCGCTCTTGCTCTATAAATACAAAGAGAGAGAGAGAGAGAGGATGGTGACAATTAACACATTACAATAGGAGAGAAAAATGGTAGGGTATGGTATTTATTGAATCATGCATCGCAGTTACATACTGAATTGCACATGGATATACATTGCATCTTAAAAACGAGTGTACAATTTAAAACAGTATCAGTTACATAATTATAAGTACACATATATGTCACATGTTTATCCTAAATTGTGTACCAAATGTAAAACAAAAGCAAAAATACGAACAAGAAGGAAAAGGGGAATATGTACCTAAACAAAATATGAATTCAAAGTGAGAAAGAGAGAAAAGGGGTTAGGGAAAGAGAGAGAGAGAGAGAGAGAGAGAGAGAGAGAGAGAGACAGAGGAGAGAGAAGAAAGGAAGAGGAGAAGAGAGGGAAGGAAAGTGACAAAAATTGAAAGAGAGGATAAGAGACCGAGAGATATAGTGAAGAAAGAGAAAGAGCAGGAAAGATAGAAAGATAGAGAAAGAGAGAAAAGGGGAGAGAGAGAGGAAGGAGAGAGAGAGAGGAAGGAGAGAGAGAGAGAGAGAGGAAGGAGAGAGAGAGGAAGGAGAACTACCTGAGGTAGCTATTCAAGTTCGAAATGACAAAGAAAAAAAAAACCTCTTGATAGATGGTGGTCAAGCTCCTAGTTACATAACATAATGACTTCAACTCAAAGTCCAGTCACACAGTCGTAGCCTGTGCCGTTTCAGAGGTAAATTATTGTTCCAGATTCCCCATGGCAAAACTAAAGTAACTCTCGCGGACAGTGCGTTTGATATTGCTGCCCCATAACTATGGAATAGCTTGTCAATAGAAATACAAAGCTCTCCATCTCTCAATGTTTTCAAATCCAAACTAAAAACATATTTGTTCAATGGAGAGATTCTATTTTGTAGAATTTAGTATTTAAAAAAAGGAGCTCTGAACCAGCGCAGCTGAATATATTTTGTATAAAAGCTGCGCTATATAAATTTATTATCGTTATGATGGTAAATATGGAGAGACAGAGACACAGAGTGATAGATGTAAAGACAGGGAAATGATGGAGAGTGAATGAGAGGAAGAGAGATACAAAGCTGTAAATTGAGATGAGTTCAGGTGCCGACTTTGGACGGATAAAGGGTGAATGGTACATGCAGCGTAAAACATTACGAGAGTAACATCTTAACAGAGATGGAGAGACCACAAGAAAGACAAAAAATACAAAAAAGAGGCAAAGAGAGAGAGAGAGAGACAGACAAGCAGACAGACATAAAGAGAGACAGAGACAGAGACAGAGACAGAGAGATAGTGAGAGAGAGAGAGAGAGAAACAGACAAAGAGAAAGAGAGGGACAGAGAGAGAGAGAGAGAAAGAGAGGGACAGAGGAAGTGAGACATACAGACAGGCACAGAGATGGACAGAGAAATACAAGGAGAGATAAAGAAAATACAAACCTGTTTCTTTGAACGGCATCCATGACTGAATATCCTCTCTAGCAGGTCACAAAGGCTGGCTATGAGCGTGTTCTCTTCCACACCGGAACGATTGATGTCACCATGCCCAAGCTCTATGGCTTCTTGACCCATCTTGAACACAAGCATCTTCTTAGTCTGTGTGAACACAAACAACGAATTCATAGTGTTAATGCAGGTAAGAGTGAGCACTGTTCACACTTGGCACTAAGGGAGCTTAAATATGGTACATTTTGGAAACTAAATGTACCATTTATTGACCCATCTTAAACATAAGTATCTTTTTGAACTATGTGTACACAAAGGAAATATTACACAATGCAGGTACATGTTAGCACTGTTCACATTTAATATGAAGTAAGTTTCATTACAGCACATTTCACATCTATTAGTAATTAAATTTCCTGATCACTTCAGGGTGCTGCAATATATCAAATATCCATCATAAAGAGATTACATTATTCATAATGGAACATGTCACTCCAAACCAATAATAATTGGGAAATAAAAAAAGCGAGTGTCATAAGGTAAAGGAATTAACTGTTTTGATTGGCATAAGGATCAAATCCTCAGGTAGAGTTACCTTGATCTTGCATTCTTTGAGAAGCTCTTCAACAAACTGTTGATTTGCTTTCTTCTGGTCATAGTGGGTGAGAACAGCTTGCCTCACTGGAGGTTTCTTCGCATGTAGGTTGTGAAGGTATTTCTGAAGAGAAAATAACAAAGGTAAAGAGTTAGACCCATGTTTAGAGGTGATCTGTGTGGGGTGTAAGTACAAGAGAGATTAGTTTGTTCGGTGTGGGTATTTCTGAATACGGTAGACACAATTGCAAGGCAGTTATTATCACAATGAGATATTTATTGGCATGTCATTATGACTGTTATAACTATCAACACACAATCATAATCATTACCAACTAATTATTGTACCCCTTTTCTAGTAAACATTTGTATCCCTTGACATTATCTTTAACATTATCATTTTCCTCACGATCATAAATACCATGATCATCAACACTACCTTTACTATTACACGATCATCATCATAACAATCACCACCATCATCATTATCATCACCACTACCACAAGCATTGTCATCATCAGCAGCATAATTCACATCATCATCATCATCATCATCATCATCATCATCATCATTATCATCACCACCACCACCACCAATCCCGCCAAACCACCATCACCTTTACTATCTCATGTCCATGATCATAATCATCACAATCACCAACATCGTCATTATCATCACCACCCCACCACCACCATCTTCATCATCATCATCATCATCATCATCATCATCATCATCATCATCATCATCATCATCATCATCACCACCACCATCCCCATCACATACCTCTCTCTCATGAGGCTGGAGATTGAGATGTTCCTTGTGTTGTTCTTGTCTCTCTTTTTGCTTCCACTTTGCAATGTTCCTATATTTATTCCTCCTGTAACCAAAACAAAAGAACACAGTCACCATGAGTCACTTTAGTAACAAACAAACATGTACGCATGTTACCCCAAGGAAAAGTGTGGGTGAGAGGGGCACGGACAATTAAGAATTACATGTAATAATATGTTACAAGAAATAAAATCAATATACAGTGAAACCTGTTTATAAAGACCATTCAAGGGGGAACAGAAAATCAGTCTTTATAGGCACGTGATTTTTATGTACAGATTCTTTTAGTTCTAAATTCAATGAGAATTTTCTATTGAAGGGGAACCTAAAAAGTGGTCTTTCTATACAGGTAATCGCTAAAGCAGGTTTGACTGTACCTTTTGCTATGCTAAAGAAGTTGTCCAATAGGTATATAAATATACAGCCTAACCTGTATACGTGTCCTCCTCTCCTCATAGACACTCGCTATAATCTATTGATGACGTGACTTACCCATTAGTGTATGGTGGCTTTAGGAGCACATCATCTTGAAGCATTGGGAAGAATTGAGGTACGTGGCTAGAGTCTACCGGTAGAGCTCGAGGGGGGCAAGGGGTGTGGTCAATATTGCTGGCTCGCCTTCTGATCAACTCCTCTGAAGAAATAAAAGTAAAAAAGGACGAAATAAAAGTAAAAAAGGAAGAAATAAAAGTAAAAAAGGAAGAAATAAAAGTAAAAAAGGAAGAAATAAAGGTACATGTAAGCATAAACTCTACATAAATCTTAAGTTTTCTCAGTTTAATGGAAGGACCATTAGAATCAGTACAAACTCAAGTCATGCAGTATCCTGTAACCTTTGTTCAAATTGTCAACAATTTTAATTAATGTACAATGTACATGTACGGTAAGTGCTCCATGGTGAACAGTATCATATCATGTTTGCCACTTAAAGCAGAAGACCACCCTGAGGCCTACAAAAAAAAAGATGTCTGACCGACCGACCCATGTTTTGGCACCTAAAGGGCAATACAACATCTTTTTTTAGGCCCGATATTAAGTTGGCTTCAGAAGCAGAAAAATAGGAGAAACAGGTCAGTGAAAGTTATCTAGAGCAAAAACTGATCACAAAGTTATGTATGTCTAAAGGTCCAATCAATCAGACACAAATGGGCAACTTTCTCCAAAGCCCTGCTTCAGAACAGACACAAAATGCATCTGTACGAGTTTAAAAGTCGACTTGGCACTTACCTGCTTCGCTGACAAACGAAGCGCCCTCTGTTGTCGGGGTCTGAGGCGAGCTGGACGGGAACTGCTCCACCCTCTCGTCGAAGATGCTGAGGGCTTGGTCCTTCTCCTCCCAGTTGGAGATGATCTTGTTGTCGATGAAGGAGGCGAAGAGCTGGGTCTCCAGGAAGGGCGACATGAACGGGAGATGGAGCTCGGGCGTGTCGGCAAGAAAGGCGTTCTGTTGGAAGATGGTATCATGCAGAAGGGAAAGAAGATGGATAAGGATTGCCTTAGTTTTGTAATGAAAGGATAGAGAAATGTTATAATACAGAGAAGTTTGACATATTACTATTAAAGCCGTCTGCACTAGTTTGGCCAGGTGGATTAGACCTCCCTGCAAGGCCACTGACAGGTGGTTATCTCATCAAATCAGCTTTCAATTAACATAAGAAAAAGGGGATCATGGGGGACCAACAGACACCGATTAGGCATTGTTTGCTATATAGAGGGCGCAAGTAGCTATAAGTAGTGCAGTGGGGCTTTAATAACTTAGATGAGGTAGACCTTTTGATAATATTTTTCTCTTCAAGTATGTATTCAAGTATGGTTTAAACTTAGTTTTCTATTGAATTTGTGATCAAATCAACATTTTAGGGCAGTTGTTTGATGTGCAGTATGTAAAAAAAAAAAAAAAAAAAACAGAATTTCTGAAGAAAAAACGTAATACCGTAATTTGGAGGAAAAAACAGTAATGCCGGCAAAAACGGAATGGTTCGCAGCTCTGTATACATGTATCTTTCCTAGGATAAACTACACATAGATCTCTATTTTTGTCTGAGCTTCAAAGAGGAAGCCATACTCTTGTTTCATTTCAACTATTGAGTAATGTAATGGTTGACGACTTATCTCGTTTTGTATCTTTATCATCAATACTATCAGCCAACCTTTCACAAGATTTTCAAAACATAGTCCAATATGTTATGTCTTGTGACTCTCTTTTTTGTCACATGAGCAACACGTTCAGATAATCCTATACAATGTATTCATGCATACCTATATAAAAGCTACTGAATCAACCTATAAACACTTTCATTATCTCAATACAATGAGCAAAACCGTGTGTGTAAACGTGTTTTAGTTTTTCTTTAATACCTTTTGCAACAGTTGCCAAATATGGGTCCTGTTTCATAATACTTGTTATCAATAACAAGTTACAATAACTGTTATAAGCTACTGAAATCAAGGTATTTGATTGGCTTTGAGCAAAGTTGTCATAGATCTTGGCATTTGTTATCGATAACAAGTCTTATGAAACAGGGCCCTGGACATAAGCAGACTAAATAACATGTACATGTACATGTAAAAGAAAGCAAAATATACATGAACATGAATGGGAGGAAAGGGTTTAACTCTTAAAGGGATCGTTTAAAAATGTAAAATCTGAGATGCACGGTCCTACAAGTTATCAGTGTCTGTCGTATAAGAAGTGCGTCAAAAAAGTAAAAACCTTTGAGTGACCGGTTTTACCATACTCCTTTTCCCCAATAGAATGTAGTGTTATGAAAACCATCTGGCAAACACAAAATTTGATTTTGATTTTCAATGATAAATATCTTGTTAATCAGACAGGCGATCGGCTTGTAAAAGTCATGGGGTTCCTTACTGACCTAAAGGTTTATACTTTTCATTGCAGCATGAGCTAAATCAAGGATTTTTTAAAGGATCTAAGACAAAGTTACCGGATCCCTTTAACCTACCTTATCAAAGTTCTGCATCTGGTCTCTGTTGGTAAACCATGCATCAAGACTGTTCACTCTCGGCTGAATGATGAAGGTCTCATAGTTCCTCAGCAGCACGACCAACCTTCGGAGGAACACCTCACGTATTGCACAATTCAAGATGAGCATCGAGACATACTCTCTATGCTCTTGCTCCTCCTCGCTCAAGTTCAAGGGGTTCGCGTTGCTGTTGTCGTTCTCGTAATCGGCGATGGACGTGATGACTCCGGTCCGTTGCGCGATCTCCGCCACCCGCGACACGATCTCGTTGTTGCGCATGAAGTCGGCTTTGGACGGTAGCCCCGCCGTGGGGCTCTCGCCGCGGCTCGGCGAGCTGAAGTACGAACTGTCCTGATCGCCGTCGACACTGCCTTCTAGGTTCTGGTTCATGGCCGTGATTAGGGTGACCTCGGCCTGAACCTGCGACCAGTCGAAGTCGTTGACCTTGTTCTGGGAGATCATCTTACCCAAGGTCTTGGACGGGGTCGTGCTGGTGGGTGTGGTGGTGGTCCGAGAGGGGGAGTTGTCCGGAAGGTGCTTGTGCTTCTGGATGAGGTTGTTCAGTTCTCGGATGAGAGTGGGCTTGTTGGGGAACTTGGGTAGTTCTTCTGGGAGTTCCACGCAGGAGTTGTCGATGTCCACGTAGCAGAGAGATGCCTAAAGATAAAATATAGAAGGAGACAAAGGAAAATTATGATTAATGTACTCACATGTACAACATCATGACTTAATTCATAATTTAACTTCACAGTCTTCCTCTGTATGACAAACAAATAATACATTTCTCCAGAAATATCTGACAACATTCAAGCACAAAATATGAAATATATGACAAAACCAAATACTTTACAGTTCATATACATGTATATGGAATTCATTGTGATGATGAATTGTTTGCTTATAAACATGAACAAAAAATCATAAAATTAACCTTTTAAAGTAAAAAAAAAAAAAAAAAAAAATTCCCACAATGATAATGTATTGTTCTACCATGAACACTAGAAATTTCACAACATTCCTTCTACAAATTTCAGTAAAATCAAAATATTTCTAAAATTCTTTCAATATTCTTAATGTAATATCTATCAACCTGATATAGTTATATCAAATTAAATAAAACTAATAAAAGGGCTCTTTTCTAATCAAGATTTAAGAGTGATATAGGTTTAATACCCACCCCTTTTCCTTATCAGCTTTATACATGTACTTTCTATCCCCCCCCCCCCTCTCTCTTTTTCTTTCACAGAGTTTCTCCACCCCCTCTCTCTCTCTATTTCTCCCTCTCTTTTTTTCTTCCTCCCTCTTTTTTTTTCTTCCTCCCTCTTTATCTCTATCTCTCTCTCTCTCTGCCTACATGTATATCTTTGTCTCAGCTCCCTTGAAAAAAACATTATAGGATTCAGACTAGAGAGCTACAGTGTACATGTACATGTATGTACTACAAGTTACAGGCATGCATGTACACATGTATTTGAAGAGCTTAAAGGTAATACAAAGTTTTGGTATATGGTCATGAATTTGGTTCAAATGAACATATTGGAAGCATATGCGATCCTACAATATTCAGTGATCGTTGTCGCGGTTGAAATCGAGTCTAAAGTTATGAAATTGTAAATAATAAACTCTTTATGTTGTATAGCTCCCTCTCAAGGTCAAGATATTAATTAAGCTATATAACAATGTTTCTTGACTAAAATCGACCGATTAGCTATTCCCGTTTTGAAATTATATATCACAACTACATATTCTGTGATTTTCATGGTCGCAGCTATCATTGTACGGCCGCAGGCGCTATTTGAAATTTATCAAAATTTACCGGGAGCACCGGTAAATTTTTGTATTCAATATTTCTCAAAAGCAGAAATGTTTTAGGGGCTAAATTTTCTAATGCTTTTAATACATCCACAGGGGCATCCAAATAAATCAAATTTGTGAAGAATCACTATCCGACCAATTTTCAAAATTTCCCATAACTTTGTATTACCTTTAATTCCAAAAGGAGCTAAATCCACTTTTGATGAAAATTGAGTTATTGATATCAGAACATTGTTCCCTTAAGTACCCGTCTTTCAACAAAAATATTTACTTACATTTTGGGAGCAATTGCGAAAAAATGCACCTTGTAATATCATTTTTCCACAGACGCCTGTACAAAATCTGGTAAACAATTTTTCTTCACAGAAGTACAAATATGGATTTAGCTCCTTTTGGAATTACACTCTTCATTTGTAGATGAGGAAGATATTTTCACGAGGAAGCATAATGATGGTGACGTTATGATGAAAAACAGACATCCACTCGTAAGCACTTTGTCATTTCCAGCTTAGGGCCCCTGATATGCACAATCTTCCTGCATGAATAATCTGACAGCTGAGACTTGGAAAATCATTTTCTTCTTACTCGTCAAAAAAAGGAGAAGACCTAGAGAATTTGCTGATATGCTACATGTTCATATCAGACATGCGCGTGCAGTTGAATATATGGCCATACATTGTAAATGAATCCTAACAACAATTCAATGTGTCCTCATGTAGTATCTCCTTTCACTTTCCTCCATACCGCTTCCTACTCATTTTTCTCCCTCATTCTATAACCCTCCCCCTCTCTCTCCCTGTCTCTTCCTCACCGCTTCCTCATTTGCTATCATTCATTCTCCTCTCAACATTATTCTACCCCTCCCCTCTCCCTCCTCTCTCTCTTCCACCCCCTCTCTCTCTCTCTTCCCTCCCCTCTCCCCCTCCCCCTCCCTCTCTCCCCCTCCCCTCCTAAAGGTTTGTAATTATCATTGCAGCTAGCATGAGCTGAATCCAGGATTTTATTTCAGAATCTGAGACAAAGATAACCAATCCCTTTAAAATAAGTAATTGGTTCACATTAAGGTATTCATTAAAGTGATTCATTGATCATAACATGTCTTATTTTTATTTTCATTTTTACCCCCTTGTCCCCTTCTTTAATTGCTAGCATTGTTTTGTCATGATGAAGCAATTATGCTCATTCTTTTTTTACAAGTCATTTTAATCCAAATTTTCATTGTTTCTCGTACTACAAAATCCACCTATGGTTTACATTACCGTATCAACGTACATGTATCTGTCCTCCTTTATTTCCAATTAATTGATAATAATCCACACAATATCTGTTCATATTTAATGCATGATATGCACTATGCAGAAATGTATCCTTAATTCAATTAATACAATAGTTGCATACAATTGTATGCATGGTCATTAATTCCAGGAACTACATGTATATAGCTTTAGTGATCCCCAAAATTGTATGAATAACAAATTGCTCTGGAGTTAGGTCTGCAATTGGACTTTATGTTAGGTTTACGGTTTACGGTTACATGTTTAGGTCCAGGGACGAAGCGAAGAATTGGGAAAGTGTAGGGTATTTACTGCAGAGCAAATATCAGACCACCGATGAGCGCTATTTAAAGCCATGGCATTGCTTAAACAATGATAAATCCCTTATCCTGCAACAGTAAAGTACTCTTCACTGTTTTCATACGATCCATTTCCAGGCTGGAATTCATTTATCGGCTCTGACTCATAAAAAATGACATATTAACCAAAAATATCCCCCCACTAGAGAGGAAATCAACAACACGTGCAGAGGATGGGAACAAACCTGTTTATCGTCTCCTACATCTCGGGCACAGAAAAGTTGTGGTGTCTCATTAGTCATGGCCATATATGGACATGTAGTATATTTATCTTGGGTATTAAAAAAATAAGAGCAGCTATTTGCGTTATAATGAGGGTACAGGTAGATGACGGGCTTCCACATATCATATTATTAACAACAAATCTTATAGCATGTTTTAATTACCAATTACATATATTTTCAATACTGCAAGAAAACATCTTCTACATGTATATACATGTGTTTCAATTTTCAGTTTTGTTCTCATATATTGAATATTGTCAAATTTTTCACTTTTATTTCAAGTGTTTGAATTGGTGAAGCATAAGGAAATAACTAAATAAATTCCTACATTCAAGTTAATAGATTTTGCTCATTCAGTATGGGTACATCGATCAAATTATATCATTGAACAAAAATATACCATTGTTGCTTCGTGCCAAGGTACTATAACACTATTACAGAGAGAAATTATTGAAAATTATTAAGGAAATGTTTTTAAACAGTTTAGATACTGCCTTTACATCTTATGTGAACGAGATCCATCACAAAAAGCACATCATGTAGCAAGAATTAAGAATCTACTGCCACACCCCCCGCTTCCCCCCCCCCCCCCCAAAAAAAAATATATATATATACCGTATATAAAAATATATACAGTATCCGCACTATGAACATGGCGGACAAAGAAAGCGGACAAAATATACAGTTCCTCAGGTAGACAAGGAACACCCCTTCACTGCTAATATGTAAAAAGGTGAATATGCATGTGACACCTGTTCTACACATTTTTACATAATAGCAGTGAAGGGATGTTCCTTTGTCTACCTGAGGAACTGTATATTTTGTCCGCTTCCTTTGTCAGTCATGTTCATAGTGTGTGTACAGTACATTATAATAATACAATTTGTTATAATGTAGAAGATTAATAATTCAATGCCAATCACTTAACAAACAAAGTCTTGTGACTTTTACACGTTGTAGATACTGCCAGGTCTGCCCTGGATATTAATATATCTGCATGTTATTGTTTGTTGAGTGTACGTCTGATGGTTATGTTTTGTCTTCCTTGTTCAGTGTTCTTTATAATCAATGAAATGCAACACCAGGCAGAGAGTACATATAGATATTATACAAGTACACTGTAGATGAAGAAATGATATACTTTACATATACAATGTATGTACATGTATATTATATACAATATAGGGAAAAACAAAAAGTGCTCTTTGTAAAACAGATTCCTTTAGTATATATGTTTCAATGAGAAACCATTTTCGAGGGAAACAACAATTAATGTGGTCACTCTTAAAAGCAGGTTTGACTGTACATGTAGTTTGTACACCATAATATCTAGAGCTCTTATACATGTACAGTATACGGAGGTATCTGTTATAACAAGGTGTTTTTTTTGGTCCCAGCTCTTTATATTCTTTTGTTTTTTTAACCCTAATAAAACAAGATTATTGACGTAATTTCCATGGTCACTATAGGACCTCAGTATCGAGGTTTCACTGTACATGCACATATATGTATTTACCCATACATGGACCAATATGAAAGTGCTGAAAATAAATGATGTACCGGTACTACAAACCATAAATGGAGCTGTAATTTTGTTTGCGCTATGGTGTCTACAAAAACAGGTAGACGTATGTACATGCCTGTTTTCAAGGCTGGAATGGTCCATAGCAGTGAAAAAAATACACGGGGGCTCAGGGCGATTTAGCTCCCGAAATGCCCCACAGAGCCCCCGAAAATCAGAAAAGAGCCCCATAAATTTGCATAGAGTTCAATGCAATTTTTTGTTTAGAATGTTATTTTCATGCAGGCAAGCTTGAAAAGTAGCCCCCGAAAAATAAATATTAATTTTTTCCCCTGGTCACATAGTATTAGT
>JAVYIG010016890.1:0-28932 GCA_035222895.1 Strongylocentrotus droebachiensis
GTTTAATGTTGACCAATCATACCCATCGTTGCATGCCATAGAAACGCACACCGATCTTTATTTCTATAGCTATAGCTAGAGCTAGCTAGAGATCGGTGATACCATGGTAATACAGTCGTGATCGCAGACATAGGCTAAGGAACCGGGGGGGGGGCTCAGATATCATTGAACCCCCCCCCCCCAACGTTTTTGGCGGGGCTTATAGATATCATTGAGCCCCCAATTTTGTGGTGGGGTTAGATATCATTGAATCCTTAGAGGCTCAGATACCATTGAGCCCCCACTATTTTAAGTGGGGCTCAGATATCATTGAGCCGCCCCAATACTTATTGCGGGGCTCGGATATCATTAACCCCCTCCTCCCCTATCATTATATTCTAGGCATGAAACTCATGTATACCTATAATCTACAGACTTACCATTCAAATATAAACATTTTATAAATATTTATTTGGGGAGGGGGCTCAGACATCGGATCTCGCATATCATTGACCCAAAAAAATATATTTGGTGGATCTCGGATATCATTGAGACCCCCAAATATTTTCTTGGCGGGACTCTGATATCATTGAGCACCCCCTCCCCATATTTTGGTGGGGCTCAGATATCTTTGACCCCCCCCCCCCCCATATTTTGGTGGGGCTCAAATATCATCAGCCCCCAATTATTTTTGGTGGGGCTCGGATAACATCACGGAGCCCCCTGATTTTTTTTGAGGGGCTCGGATATCATCGAGCCCCCACCCCCCTATATTTTGGCCGGGCTCGGTTATCATGAGCCCCCCCCCCCCCCCCCCAAAGAAAAAAAAAAATTGTTCAGGCTCGGATAGGCTATCATTTTACCCGCCCTCCCTAAATTATATTTGCACACTTATGTTCTGGGCTAGAAGCTTCATGCGTTTCTATAATCTACAGATCGACTTAGTATTCAAATTAGTATTACAACTGAGTTTATAAATATTGGGAGATTGATTGAGGGGGGCTCATAGCCTTGCTTTGCATTGGAGTAGATCATCACAGGCACATCTTCATCTCCCCGGACTTCATCAAGTAAATTTGTTAAAATAATTCATTACCCTTTTGTAATCAGATCTGATGTAGGCGAAATGATATCGTATGATTTGTTTTTTATAGTGGTCAGAATGAAAAAAATTTCATCCCATTGACCGCGATTCATTCATTGGATGTGGGTTATGACTGTCTAACGTTACTATTGCCCAAAACTTTGTTTCCAAGAACACAAGAAGAAAAAACTTCTTTGGCACATTTGTCTGAGGCTGCATGTGAAAGTAGCTCCTCAAAAGAAGAAAAGTCTGAAATTTTTCGCCGCGATGACATAGACGAGGAACAAAGAATTTATTTCCAGGTGCAAATTAAAGATGAAGGAGGATCTCAGAATTATATTTTTTTGGGGCGGTGCCACATTTCAGTTTTTAAATATGTCCGATTATAGGCATTTGTGACAATAAAAGTTTTGTTTTTCAGGTTCCTGGCGTATTATTTTTTCCAAAGGTGTTAAATGTGTGTTATTTAAACACCAAGTACATGGTGTTTAACTTAATATAAATAATCTGAATATCTTACAATTCAACGATTTCTTCAAGTAGGCCTACTTTTATTAATTTCTTCAACTGCTTAAAAAAAAGGCTACAAATGCTTTTTTTGTAGAGCTGTAGTGTGAACAGGATACTTAGTAATTCACATTTATAGATTGGTGCACATTATTATGCTTGATCATCCTCTCTTATCTGTCATCCTGTATTTGCTACCTATGATATTTGAATATTCATATGCAAAATAAACCCACGAGGTTTAAAATTGTAAAGCCCACGGCAGTTCAACACAGACAATCATGGAGTAAGGGTGCCTTCATCGAAGTGTCTCTGTAACTTTAGAACCACGCAGGCGCGTAGCCAGGGGGGTGGTGGGGGCAGACGCCCCCCCCCCCCAAAAAAAAAAAAGGAGAGAAAGAGAAGAAAAAAAGTGAGGAAGTAGGAAGAAAAAGGAGTCGAGAAAGGTACAACGAATCGTCTTCTTTCAAAGCTTCAGCGCTTCGCGCGGGAGGGGGGGGGGGACTCCCCCACCCTGCACCCATCCCCTAGGGAGCGCGCTTTGCGCGCTCTTTAAACTTGTCTTTAAATGATTCGCACGCAAGCGTGCTCACTACCTCCCCCCTAAAATAAAATCCTAGCTACGCGCTTGGAACCACGCCCTTTGCCTACCCGCTCAGGCCACTCTACATTATCAAGTCATTATATCGAAAAATTTTGGCTCGCGGTTTGCGCTCGCATTGTTTAACTGCATATGGATGGAATTCCGAACGTGATTTAAACCTTCGACGCCATATTTCTTTAATATATTTAACCCATGTTAAAAAAACTATTTCAGGGGATTTATTTTAAATATCAAGGGTTTAGAATGCAGTGATTTCAGGTCACTTTATAGAGAGAGAAAAAAAATCAGCTCGCGCTTTGCGCTCGCATGATTTAATTGCCAATTGGGTATATAATTTAGACCCAAAAGGCAAAAAATACTGTGTTTCCAGATAATCACCCAACCCCCTTGCCCCCCCCCCCACCCCCTCCCTAGTGGTGGTCTAAAAATAGGGGGCAATCGGGGGGGGCGGGATCTTCAAACGGCGGGTCAAAAACAAATAATGGAGCCCCCCCAAAAAAAAAAAATCCTGACAATCTTCCTAAGCCTATGGCAGATATACATAATATTTATTGATAGGCCTATCCACCACGTGTTCGTCTACAAATTTTTAATCGCTTGGCAATAATATATATTTTCTAACTTACTAGTCACGAGTATGTTCAGGCATACTCGTCTCCTACACAGACACGTAGCCACGGGGGGGGGGGCACGGGGGGCACGTGCCCCTTCAAAAAAAATCCAGGATCGGTTGAACTTTTTTAGACCCCCTTTTTTTTTTACCTCGATCGATTACATGTATGTGCCCCCCCCCAAAAAAAAAAAAAAAAACCCATCAAACTCTGGCTACGTGCCTGCTCATACAGGCCACGCGCAACGGCGTTGCGTGTTCTACAACACGGACATGGGGCCTGTATCACGACTTTACTGTACACTCGTGAACAAGGCCCCATTTTATGCATTTTCATGTCGGACAGCACGGTAGTCGGACTTCTTACACCGAAGTATTTAGGGGCGTTTCGAGGTTTAATAGAGGGAAAGGATTAAAAAAGGAGTTAACAGTGAGTTAAAAAGGGGGTTGAAAAGGACCTATTTTTGTATTTGAAAATTAGAAGAGGGGGGCAACTTGAATAGATATTAAAGAAGGAAAAATATTGAAATTAAAGCTCAATTTAAACAGTGGGGGCAACTCAAATAGACGTTTGAGTATATACCAAAAAAAGGGTTGAAAGGGACTTATTTTTATATTAAAAATTAGAAGGGGCAACCTGAAAAGATATCAAAAATGAAAAATATTAAAATACCAGTTAAATTTAAAGAGAGGGGGAAACAAATAAATATTTGAGTGTAAATTTTACATTAAAAACATTATTCAAGGGTAGGGCACAAATGAAAAATACACCTTATAAATCAATTTTAAAAAAATAAAAAACTATGCGAATTTCAGGAAATAGAAATGGATGTATCTAGGGGCGTATTAACATAATTATTTAAAAGGAGCTAGGGATCAAATGTAAATAGACACCGAACAAAAAAAAAAACAATAACAATAAATAAAGGCCCGTAAGTAGGATGGGGGGATGCAGACATTACATGAGGTAAACCCTTTCGAGCGGGGGGGCGGTCTCCCTCCGATGGTAGGGAAAATTCTAGCATTTCACTCTGAGAAAATACTCTCAATTTGTAGGTACAATTTTGAACACCAACATACATGTAGCAAAACAGTTGCGGCGCGGGACGGAGCTTAAAGTGTATTGGGGTGTTTCTTACATATCCTGACTTGGCACGTCAATTCACATCTTTTAGTATGTCTTGTCCCTAACGGGAGAAGAAAAAAGGAGATCGGCGGGAGGGCCGAAAGGGCCTTGCTTCCCAGGCTGTTGCCTCCCAGGGATGTTAATTAAAAATTGGGGGGGGGGCAATTCAAATTGAAATTTGAGTTTATTTTGAAAATATGATATTAACATTAATTATTCAAAGGGAGAGCACAACTGAAATAGACACGGAAAAATTTATTTTAAACAAAATTACATGAAAGGGAACGCAAAGAGAGGGCACCATATTTAAGATATAGACCGGTAGAGGTAAAATTGCGGTTTAAGGGTTTTGGGTGAAAAATATCCATTCAATATTGTTTAAATATTGCCTTCAGAGGTTTAGATGGCAATACTTCAACCTACATTTGCAATAAAGCAGAAATATATGCCCAAATGTTCAATGTTGAAGTGCATTCGCGATATCTATCTAGGCCGGATCGATATGATGATTTTCCAAATATTTCAATTAGAAGGCGGTTTCCCGGAAAAATTTGTATCATCAAGTATCAGTCAAAAACATATTCTTTCACATAATTGGTAATAAAAGCTTCCATTTTTATTTTGTTGAGAGGGGGGCGTTTCCAAAACTGGTCTATACCTTTAAATAGACATTTCAATTGGAAAAAAATATGTATATACATATTCTTTTTTAATAATTTTAAGCTGTCCTCCAAATTGATGCATTTTACTCCTTCCCATTACAATATTTAGTGCGCCTTTGCTAGCTAGGAAATACATTTCACTCCCTCACTCCTCCCCCACTTGTTATTTGTTTTAAATTTCGACATCCTCCCTTAGAATGCAAAGGGTTTCATGTGCCTCTTAACCTTATACCCTGATACCCCCCACCCCCCAAGATGACACCCCTATGTAAATTTCGGGAAATAGAAAGGAATGTTAATATTGTCAGTTGCACAGAGAGAGAGAGAGAGGCAGGGACGGGAGCTAATTTCTCCTTGTCTTCGTCCGTGTCCTTGTGCTTTTCCCTGAACTCGTCTTGACTTTCGTTATGTGTTCAATTTTCTACTTTTATGAAAATATGCAACTACAAAATGTATTTATTTATGGAATCTTCGATCTTCGATACACAGTCACGTACTCCTCGACTGTGTTTTTTTATTATGTATATGAAAGCTCATCATTTTGAGCAGTGCATGTGTTTTTTCTTCCTCTTTAAATTTTTCTCGTATAATCCATCATCAATACAAGCACCGATTTGTAACGTTTTTATCAATTTCCTTTAATATACGACACAATATATACAAAAATACCATGCTTATTATGCTTGCGTTCATTACTTATCGACATTTGATACTGTGTTATTAAAAAAAGTTCAATTTTTGATGGTATATTTTGTATATAAGCATTCGATTGAATTTTGAAATACAAATTATTTGAATTGAGTTGAAATTGAATTAAAGTTGGCGGCAGATGATGCTATACCAATTTTGTTGTGTATCAACAGATAAATGATCATTGATTAATATTCATAGTTCACAAAAAAGAGGAAAATAGCTTTCAACCGACTTTTAACAATACTGTGGCGGCTCCGACCTCTATGTCAGAATCGTTCCCATTCCCGGCACGGGAATTTAATTCTTTACAATTCTTCATTTCTAAGTCACTCTGTCAGGATTTTCGTAAGATGCTACTTTATATCAACAATTTCCGAGCAGTCAAAGAAATTAGGCCTTAATTCTATTTGCAAAAGGGCGGGGCACCTTCAAATAATTGTACTGTTTGTTTCTTCAAAATATATGAATCTGATGGAGGCATGTTAAAAAAAGACACAAGTGTTTATTGGACCATATTTAAGTTTCACGAATAAAGGGAAATGGTTAACTTTCATAGGCGACTATTTACAATATCAATATCGCCACTGTTACAATGTCTAATAGGCCAAGTTATAAGTAATCTAACTCATATGATTTTATTTATTTTGGTTCTTATATTTATCTCAATACATGAAACTAGTAAAATTCAAGGGCAATAGTTCATTAATCAATAAACACGGGACTTTGTAAGAACTATGGAAATTTCCCATTTGAGTTTAATTCAATTACTTCTAATATGACATCATGGGATGGGGTGGTTTAGATCCTGAAGCATGAGGTTGTGCTAGTTCGTAATCTTCTTTATTTCTCATTTATAAACTTCAGAACCGAAAGTAAACCATCAAACTCCCAAAGGGTATATGTCTTGTGTTATGGACAGATCACAGTCATTATATTCATCAACAAATCACAAAACACATGCAGGCACGGACCAAGGATTTCTTAGGGACAGGGGGGGGGGGGGTTTAAATCATGCGAGCCAAATATTGGTACGTAATGGTTTTCAGCAGTGGCGTAATCATCAAAAACGTTGGGGGGGGGCAGAAAATAAAAATCCGCATCACCACCCCTTTTACCTGCAGGCCCCGCTGAACGTTTTTTCAAAGTGCGTGGGGGAGGCTAAAGTATTTACGATTAGGTAGAACGTAGCGTAAATTGGCGAGATGACTAGAGGCAAAACCCCGGTGGGGGTTGAGGGGCGGAACCCTCGGAAGCTCAGAGGGTATATGGGCATTTAATTACGGTCAGATGAGCCTATTTTGATGCATTATTCATGACACTGGCTGGTCACTGATTGGCGTGGGGTACAGGGGACGGAGCCCCCAGAAGCTGAGGTGTTTCAGGGATTAAACTACCGTGGGGACCAGGGTTTTTTAGGCATTTAATTACGGTCAGATGAGCATATTTTGAAAGTTTATTTGTGACACTTGCAGGTCACTATTTTTTCTTTGTTTCTATGTCTTTGTTTATATTTCTCTTTAATATACTTTTTCAACAAAGCTGGGGAGGGAGCTCGAGTACCCCCCCCCCCCCCCCCCCCCGAGACCCGCCTTTTCCGCGGACCCTGGCATATTGGCCTCTAAATAAGCATATTTCTTGCCTGACTGTAAATTTGGGAAGTTGTAATTTTCCAACAAACGCATACATAAGTATAGTTAAAGTGAGGAATAATCCAGACAAATTATGTTTGTTTGTTTGTTTGATTGATTTTATTTCTGCGTTCAAAAATATACAAATTCAAAGTCAAAGTACAAAATTTCGAACAATAACAAATACAATGAATACAATGTTTACAAAAGTAATCAAATGAAAAATCATGTACAATTATATCATTCGATAAACATGTACGAAGCATACAATAACATAAGAAATATAAAATATTTTCAATAAATTAGAGAGGTAATTTGGAACGCAGGAGACCACCATCGTGAGCGGTTAGGCTGGAAATGGATGGCGGCCTCGTAAAAGAATTGGCGACATAACTCTCTTCGAAAAAACTGAGTGACCAAGAGGGTGCGGTGCAAGTGCAGGTGCAGTGAGCAGTTGCATGATAAAGAATAATTAAGTCACGGTTTTGTTATACTAATTTAAAGAGAGGGGAGCATATGATTGTATTATTTGTCGTTTAAGTGTAGCTTTTAAGGAGTAGATGGTTGAACAAGACTTTATGTTGTCGGGTAAATCATTCCAAATGTCCGGGCCAGAATGTCTAACAGATTTGTGTGTTATTGATAATTTGGGGTTTGTAAGATGGAAGTTTCCAGATATGCGAGTAGAGTATGAATGAACGGAATTATTAAACCTAAACATGTTATCAAAGGATGGTGGAAGCAGATTATTAATGTACTTAAACATAATAACTGCTACTTGAGTAGTGTTCAGATCGAAAATTTTTAGTGTTTTAAGTTTATAGAATAAAGGATCAGTGTGAGCTAAGAAATGCGAACCTGTACAAATACGTATGGCTTTCTTTTGCAGTTTGAAAATAGAATTAATTTTTGTCGAACCACAATTTGCCCATACACTATTACAATATGTTATATACGGGAGAACTAGCGAATTATATAGTAGGAATAAGGTTGCATGGGGTAGAAGAAACTTTAACTTGGAGATTATTCCAATACTTTTGGAAATGCACATTGTAACTTGGTGTAAATGATCATTCCAAGTCAAGGCTTCATCTATAAGGACACCCAAAAACTTGGAATTAGTTTTCTTTTCTAGTAGCATACCATCGATTTTAATATATATAGGTGTTTCTGTATTATGAGAATGATGTTTAAAATACATGAAATGAGTCTTTTTTGTATTAAGTGAAAGTTTATTGGATTTAAACCAATCGGATACTTTGTTAATTTCATAATTCAAAGTATTGTTTAACATATTAAGATCTTTATGGGAATAAAAGATATTTGTATCATCGGCAAATAAGATAAAAGAAAGAAGGGGGGATGTATTGATAATATCATTTACATAAAGAAGAAATAACAGTGGACCTAAGATGGAGCCTTGAGGAACACCGCATTGAATTAAAAGAGGATCAGAATCATAACTATTAAATGTAACATATTGTCTTCTGTTTGTTAAATAATCTTTAAACCATAAGAGTGGCTGACCCCGAATTCCATAATGACTGAGTTTGGAGAGTAGAATAGCGTGATTGAGCGTATCAAATGCTTTACTCAAGTCACAGAATATACCTATAACATGCTCTTTGTTAGCTATGGCACTTGTAATTTTGTCATAAATTTGAATTAATGCTAAGTCAGTTGAGTAATTTTTTCTGAAGCCATATTGATTTGAATTGAGTATTTTGTGTTTAGTGATAAATTTGTGTAGCCTATTATGAACGATCTTTTCTAAGACTTTGGATATACTTGGAAGTAGGGAAATTGGACGATAGTTACTTATTTCGTGAGGATCATCTTTTTTGAGAATGGGGTTGACTTTAGCTAGTTTTAATAGATCAGGGAAAACACCTTGCGATAACGAGTGATTAAAT
The DNA here is from genome assembly GCA_035222895.1 of Strongylocentrotus droebachiensis. Taxonomy (NCBI): domain Eukaryota; kingdom Metazoa; phylum Echinodermata; class Echinoidea; order Camarodonta; family Strongylocentrotidae; genus Strongylocentrotus; species Strongylocentrotus droebachiensis. Next base: position 8,807 of record JAVYIG010016890.1, read on the forward strand.
ATGTGAGTTAAAGGCTTTGCAAGTGGATACATTATTTCTTTTAGGAGAGACATACTTATTTTATCAAAACCGTGCGATTTTGAGTTGTTAAGAGATTGGGTAATGTTGATAATTTCGCTAGGATTTGTCGGATTTAAAAAGAGAGACTCTTGGTTTTGATTGGAAAGATAGTCTTTAAAGTGAGCGTGAGTTCTATTAATTTTGCTGGCGAGTTCAGGGCCGATATTCGTAAAAAATGAGTTAAATGAATTTGCATGAAGACTAGGATCATGTATTTTAGTGCCATTTAATGTGATATTATCCGTGGGTGGGGGATTCGTTTTTTTTCCCATTACCTCTTTGATAATTTTCCAAGTTGCAGTTGTGTTTGAACTGGCCTTTTTTATTTTATTAGAAAAATGCAATCTACGGGATGTACGGATAAGTTTTGTTAATTTGTTTCGATAAATTTTATATGTGTTTAGGTTAGTGTCAGTTGGATTGTGTAAATGTGATTTGTAGAGGCGATTGCGTGTTTGTATTGATTTCAATAAACCTTTCGTTATCCAAGGATTCCTGGGTTTATTTCGCTTATTACTCATTTTGCCTAAAGGAATATTCTTTTCATAATAATATTGCAATTTGTTACTAAAATGTTTATATGCAGTATTGACATCATTTACACTATATACCTCAGCCCATCCCTCGAAAAATAAATCCTGTTTCAGCAATTCTATATTACGTTTGGATTCTTTGCGATATATAAGCTCATCAAATGATTTACGGCCAGATAGTTTGCATTCACAAGTTAAAAATATGGGTAGGTGATCCGACACTTCAGAACACAATATTCCACCGATGGTTTTGTTGTTATGTACGTTTGAAAAAATATTGTCAATCTGAGTTGATGAATGTGGATTTATTCTGGTGGGTTTATTAATAATCGAAAAAAAGCCGTATGAATGCATCAACTGCATACAATTGGTTGAGTTACTGTTATCAGATGAGGGTGAGAAGTTGATGTTAAAGTCACCAAGGATAAAATTGTGTTTATTTTCATCCCCTATTTTATGAAGATGAAAATCCAGTTCGTCACAGAATAAATCACAATTAGAATCAGGGGGTCTATAAATCAAACCTATGATGACATTTTTGGCATTTGAGTTATTAATTTCGATAAATAAAGATTCTGCTTGTGTTAGTTTAATATCTGAACGGATTTTGAAGTTTATGTTTTGTGTAATATAAAACGCAACACCGCCACCTCTTCTTCCTTTGCGGTCCGCCCTAATCAACTTATAATTAGGCAAATTGAACATATCTGGAGAATTCTGATGTAACCATGTCTCACTTATTCCAATGACGGAAAATGCAAAATTATTTAAAGAGTGTAAAAGGTTTTCAACGTATTCGAAATTTTTGTTCAGACTTCTGGAGTTTATATGTAAAAGTGAAATATTGTCTGGTTTGTAAGAAAATGAATTTTTGAATTCTTGGGGTGTGTAGTATTTGCTCTCGTTTATATCGTCGACAAGAATATCGGGAGTGTGCGCGTGCGAATTCATTTAACGATACGTATTATGTAAAGTACCGAAAATTTGGAGGATGAACAACTGCATGTGTGATGCTGGTGCGTTTGTGTGTGTACGAAGTGCAAGTGTGCGGGTAACTTCAAAATATAATACAAATGAAAATACAATAAGACCCATCTTGGTCACAGTTACAATAATTGCTTAGGAGCAACAGAGCGGAGCCCGACCGCCCGAGTAAAGGGTGTATTTTTGACACGCAAAATAGAGGGGCTGGGAAGAAACAAAATGCTTAATAACAATAATGACAAATCGGAGTACGATTATTAAATGGCAAAGAGGGATTTGACATTCCCGCTCATCAAAACTAGTTCAGTCTATAACAATGGATTCTGTGATTGACACAGGAGTTTTGCAAAACAAAGAGATTTGTTGTGCGGAGGAGAAAAAATGTATGCATGTTAAAGCAGACTCTGAGATGATGCTTAATAGCAATAACGTCATTTCGGAGTACAATAATATTAAATGGCAAAGAGGGTTTTGACATTCCCGCTCATCAAAAAAAAATCAAAAAAATCAGTCAATTACAATATAACAGATAGACTCAAATTTTTGGAATGCTATACAGATAATAATTATTGATAAAGAGTGAGGAGTTCGGTTTTAATAATCCCATTAATCAAGATCAAAGGTTAATAAAAACTTGTCTCCAGCTTCCAGCCCAGTGGAGGGTAAGCTATATACATTCCTGCATGATACAAAATGGAGCTGCATGACACCCGAATGTATACAATCGTAACAATTTAGCATTAGTGAAAAAGTACAATTCCCTCAAGATTCAAATGTTTTACGTATTTGGGCGATCGAATTTTCCATTATTATTGGTCACAAAACAATAAGACACACCAAAACATAAATGCAGATTCGAAATGAAAGTAAGGCTGCTCAAACAATGGACCCATCGCTCTATGCGTCGAGTATGTTTGTGATAGAGCGCTACAGCGGGCCGATGTGAAGATCGGTCAACCGTGGCGCGGAGAAGCCACGCCCTGTTCCTATACGTCAGACACGCGTAAGCGATAAGTCCATGTATTTGTTAAGGTTATAAGCACACGAAATTTCGAATGTATTTTTGATTGACACAGGTGATTAATTTCAGTCAACCACAATAATACAGATGGAACCAAAACAGTTGAACGCTATACAGATAATTATTGATAAAGGGTGAGGAATTCGTTCTTGACAATCCCAGTAATCAAGATCAAAGGTTAATACAAATTTGTCTACGACCCCCAGGCCAGTGGAGGGTAAGCTATACATTCCTGCATGATACAAAACGGAGCTGCATGACCCCCGAAAGGTCATGACAATTTGAGATTAGTGACAACAATACAATTCTCTCAAAATTCAAATGCATTACACATTTAATGCGGTTTTGAAAAGAAAGTTAGGCTGGTCAAACAATGGACCCATCGCACCCATGCGTCGAGTATTTCTGAGATAGAGCACCACTGCGGACCAATATCAAGATCGGTCAGCCGTGGCGCGGAGTAGCCACGCCCAAACGTTAGACACATGTGAACGACAAGCCCAAATATTTGTTACAGTTTAATAAGCCCATCATATACGAATCGTGTGACTGACACGGGTGTTTTGCAAATCAAAGAGATTCGTTGTGCAGATGAGAAATATTCATGCATGCTAAAGCAGACTATGACATAATGTTTGATGGCATGAAAATTCGGAGTACAATTATTAAGTGGCAAAGAGGGTTTTGACATGAATTCCCGGTCATCAAAACAATTTCAGTCAACCACAATAAAACAGATGGACCCAAAACAGTTGAACGCTATACAGATAATTATTGATAAAGGGTGAGGAATTCGTTCTTGACAATCCCAGTAATCAAGATCAAGGGTTAATACAAATTTGTCTACGACCCCCAGGCCAGTGGAGGGTAAGCTATACATTCCTGCATGATACAAAATGGAGCTGCATGACTCCCGAAAGGTAAATATTCATGCATGCTAAAGCAGACTATGACATAATGTTGATAGCATGATAATTCGGAGTACAATTATTAAGTGGCAAAGAGGGTTTTGACATGAATTCCCGGTCATCAAAACAAGTTCAGTCAACCACAATAAAACAGATGGACCCAAAACAGTTGAACGCTATACAGATAATTATTGATAAAGGGTGAGGAATTCGTTCTTGACAATCCCAGTAATCAAGATCAAAGGTTAATACAAATTTGTCTACGACCCCCAGGCCAGTGGAGGGTAAGATATACATTCCTGCATGATACAAAATGGAGCTGCATGACCCCCGAAAGGTCATGACAATTTGAGATTAGTGACAACAATACAATTCTCTCAAGATTCAAATGCTTTACACATTTAATGCGGTTTTGAAAAGAAAGTTAGGCTGGTCAAACAATGGACCCATCGCACCCATGCGTCGAGTATTTCTGAGATAGAGCACCACTGCGGACCAATATGAAGATCGGTCAGCCGTGGTGCGGAGAAGCCACGCCCTGTTCCTACTTTAGACACACGTAAACGATAAGTCCATATATTTGTTACAGTAAGTTTAATAAGCCCATCTTACACGAATGGTGTGACTGACACAGGTGTTTTGCAAAACTAAGGGATTCGTTGTGCAGACGAAAAATATTCGTGCATGCTAAAGCAGACCATGACATAATGCTTGATAGCAATGACAATTCGGAGTACAATTATTAAGTGGCAAAGAGGGTTTTGACATGAATTCCCGGTCATCAAAACAAGTTCAGTCAACTACAATAAAACAGATGGACCCAAAACAATTGAATGCTATACAGATAATAATTATTGACCAAGAGTTAGGAGTTCGTTCTTGACAAACCCAGTAATCAAGATCTGAAAGGTATACAATCATGACAATTTAGTATTCGTGACAACGTACAATTCTTCCAGGGTTCGACTGCTTTACGTATTTGGACAATCGAATTTTCCAGTATTATTGGTCACAAAAAAGTAAAACACGCACACAAAAAACATTTCTCTTCCTTTTTCCCTTTTCTTTTAAATGCAGATTTGAAATGAAGGTTAGGCTGCTCAATTAATGAACCCATCGCTCTATGCGTCAATTATCTTTGTGATAACGTAACACGCATTTGAACCACAAGCCCAACCATTGATACAGTTTAATAAGCGTTTCATACAAATATAGGCTTTGTGATTGATACAGGTGACCCTGCAAAACAAAGATTTTCTTTAAACCTTTCTGTCGGCATGCAAATAGTTTGACCATAATTGGGTGACATTAATGGTCTGGTATGCAATGATTCCCATGGTCGGTTACCCGTTCAGATACATGTATTTAAGTCCAAGGGTTTATATATTGCTTTAACGACTATATTCAAGGTTAATGTTGCTGAAAATGGAACAAGCTAACGTGGAAATATGCTATAAAAGAGAGGGGTTAACACGAATCAAAATCCTGTTACAAAAAGCTTCCGTAATTCAAAGCAAGATGTACTTTGACACAAATACTTGCTCATAACCCAACGGGGGTGGGGGTGGGGAGGGGTTGGAAAATATGTAACTTCTAACCTGCGAATTAAGTGACGTCCAAGGGTCCATGGTTAGATGGTAGCTTTATCGGCCATGTACTACTCTACGGTCTATAGGGTGGTCTATATCCCGTGAGAAAAAAGGTGGGCGGGGCAAAAAATATACAGAGCTACGTGTACATTCTTGGTTATAAATATATCCTGCGGTGGACTGCGAATTGAATGATGTTTATAATCAGGTTTTACCTTTGGAAATTGCATTAATAATATAATGTAATACCTCCAACATTTGGTAAAGAGTTTGGAGTTGGCAAATGCTTGGGTTTAAACTTTCCATTCATCAAGTACAGCGATGGAAAATACATGCCTCCAACCTAACGGGTGTACTTTTCATTGATCCCTAGGGTTTTAACAACATTTTTCTTTTTTCTCTCTTTTTCCCTTTCTTTCTTCACACGTTACATGAAATGGCTTCCTGTAGATATTTCGACCAAGTTCATGGTTTTTGTAACAAAAAATATGAAAAAAGGAAGCACTTTAGTTTTATCTTAGAGCATAAGCAAAAATCAGAGTCCTGATTACAAAATTGCTTCAGAAATTCAAAATTCAAAACAAAGATTTACTTTTCATGTATTATTGTTATTTCTAAGCAAGGTATTTGAAACTCGATGCAAGCAATATACGGTGATATTAAAGTGACATAGAATATAATTATAAGTATGATTTCATAAACTTCTCGTTTACTTTACTCACTTATATCACTTTTCGTTTTTCGGACCTCAAATTAAAAGATGAATAATTGTTTGTGTCACCTGAAATGATGATGGATTTGTTCATTCTCTGTAGGGATTCCATGTGGTAGTACCTTTCTCCTTCCATTGGAGGACGATTTTAGCACCTTGCAACCTTATTCTCGTAGATTGGTTTTTCTCCTTTCGCAACTTGTAACCAATTTCAGCAAGATGGCCGCGATGAGCCTTCAGGGTGGGAGGGAGGTCCGTCCTAACCGTTATGCGAGGGGGAGGCGGTGGTGCATGTCGCATTTCCGCTGCGTTTCCTAGTTGCTGCGATGTTTCCTTCGGGCGTCTTTGGTTCTCAAAAGAAGAAAGAATGAGATCTCTGTCAGGCATCTTGACGAATTTAGCGATTATCGGAGCGGGTCGGGAACGGGCTGGGGCACCGGCGTCTGGGGTCCTAGGTTGGTTGCGATAGGGTAATCTGTGGGCGTTGATCATTTGGATCTGTTTGGCGGTTTCCTCATCTATTCCAAGATGGATGAAAACTTTACAAAGCGTGCGATAGATATCCTCGTTTGGTTCGCTTTCAACCCCGTAGAATAGTAGATTTGGCTTTCTGTTGTAGATTTCCATCAGAAGCAGTTTTTCTTTTAGATTAGATATCTCCTCTTGAAGGGGCGCGATGCTAGCTGGTATGGAGTTTTCTACTTCAGATATTTTGGCAGAGTTAAACTCCACTGAAGATTCCACATCTGTTAGGCGACGATGAAATGATTGTAGCTCGGTATTGATATTATCAAGTTTAGATAATATTTTATCTGAAAAGTCTGCAATGTCTCGTTGTAAAACCGCATTAGAGGGATCCGGGGTAGTAGGCGAACGAACTTTGTCAGTCGAGGTAGGCGAGCGAACTTTGTCAGTCGGGGGAGCCGATGGGGCCGGCTGCTTACTTGCAGTTTGTCGGGTAGTGGGCCTCGGGCCATGGGATGCCATAATTTGCGTTGTGTAACGTGTAATCTTAATGGGTGGCAGGCGCTCCGCTCAGACCGTCCGTTCAGCTCGAAGTCATCAAAGTCATCAGTCGCAACTTGTTATTTCAGCAAAATGTGTAAATCACTTGTATCGATTTAGAAATAAACCATGTTTGAATTTTGTTGGGGGGGGGGGGTTAACTGCCCCCTCCCCCAGTACGCCAGTGGCTCAATGACGAAAGAAGAAGCGATACAAATCGATCGTAACTTATCTTCCCTTCTTTTCCCCCTTTTCTTGTGTTCTTCCTCTTTACTTTCTTTCACTCTCTCTCCCCTCTTCCCCCTGCCCTTCCTATCCATTCTTCTCTCTCTCTATCTCTCTTTCTTTTTTTGCTGAAGTAGGGGGGGGGCGGGCAGCAGCCAAGTGTATTTCCCCTCCCCCCCCCCCCCCGATCCGCAACTGGTTGGCGGGAAAATCGCAACTGATATCCCCCTTCGTTTGTTTTCTTCTTCCTCTTTTTTCCCTTCCCTTTATCTCCCTCTCTTCCTTTTTTCTTTCCCTTTCCTTCCTTCTCTCTGTTTTTTTTTGCTGCGGAGGGGGGGGGGAGGCAACAGCTTGGGAGGCAATGCACTTTCGCCCCCCCCCCCGATCTCATTCTTTCCCCCATTTTCTTTTCTTCTTCCTTTTCTTTCTTTCCTTTTCTCTCCTCTTTCTCTTTCCCTTCTTTTCCTTCTCCTTTCTTTCTCTCTCTCTTTTTTTTTTGGGGGGGGGGGGGCAGGCCTCTCCCCTGGATCCGCGCCTGGCTTACGCTGGGTTCATGTGCATTCCATGCGCTCATATGCAGAGAGTATAAAGTATAAATCTCCTTTTTTACATTAATAATGAAATAGAATATCAGTTGAATTAAAGATTAACTAATGAAATTTCATAAACAATTTACCATCGGATTTAATGCGATATACTGAGAAATAATGAAAGTTTAACATTTTCAAGCATCTCAATAAAGGATTCAAATGTCAAGGGCTCATATGCAATTAATTGGTAAACGGTAATCTGTTCTTGTCAAGCAATATTACAAAATAAAGGATTATATTTGTTGGATTATCTCACAAAATATTATTTTGTGTAGCACCCTCTATGCCAAAACTCAATGATCCATTTAAACTCCATTTTAGCTCATTTTCAATTCCTGTTTAACTCCTTTTAAACTTTGTTACCCATCCTGAGTTACAAGATTACTCACACACTGAAATTCGATCTCATTATATAGCTTTATATTTACTAGGTAAGAACTGTTATATAAATGAAAATCCTCTTATCTTTTCTTCTTTTTCCGTTAAAAAGTATAAGGCTTCTGGATGTACTAGATTTGTTCAATTTGCGTGCATCAGCCGACACAGACAACATCTCGACAGAATTCACGAATTATTTTAGGCCATCCGGCTCAGGCGTTGGCTGGTTTACTCTTTATTTTCCTTTTTATTGTAGGCCTACTTTGATTCTACGTAATATCTTCAATCAATCATTTCTCAATGTCTGTTTTTTTTTTCTTGCTTGGGAATAAAATAATTAAACAAAAAATCCTAAATAAAATAAAAAATATTACAAATACTCCCAATCAACTCCTAGTAGTTCATTTTCAGCCCACGCCCTAAAAGGGCAAAAATGGCCTGAGGCCCGTAACTAAGGGGGGGGGCTGCGGGGGTTGCACCCCCCACCCCCCCCCCCCCCCCCCAGCTTGCGACAAGACGTATCAAAACCAAATATTTTAACGAATTGACAGGCCAAGTCGGGCTATCTGAGAAATCTCCGTCCCGCGCCATGCATGCACATCTGTTTACTATTTTGGTGTGAATTGTACCTACTTGATTTTCAGAGAGTAAAATGCCAGAATTTTCCCATTTGAGAAGTGATAAATTATGATTAAATGATACAGACCAGTCTTACAAATACTAAATACTACGAATTGTAACACTAACACATTAGTATACCCGCCTCGATCGTGAACCTTTGCATAACAAAATTCGCGACACCGTGACGGCGCACGGCGACCAGGTCCGGCGGCCCGCTATAACAAGTGCTCTGATTTGCCGGAGTTAAATATACGTACACAATGTTTAACATGCGGTACTGTCTATCCCGTTTGTGTACGTAAACGATAATCCTGCACAGTAATTGGTCGACCAATTACCGTAAGCACTACAACTAACCAGGCGCGTAGCCACGGGGGGGGGGGGGGGGGGACCGTGCCCCCCCCCTAAAATTTCCAGGATCGGTTGGAATTTTGTAGACCCCTTTTTTTGACCTCGATCGATTACATGTATGTGCCCCCCCCCCCCCCAAACATGAAACTCTGGCTACGCGCCTGCAACTAACTACCGCAAGCTACCACTCAGTAACGCAAGCACTACAACTAACTACCGCAAGCTACTAACCAGTACCGTAAGCTCGCTTGCGATATATGGCGGCGATGGCCTTCCATAGTGAGGAGCAAACAGCTAACCACATCATCACAACCTGCCCCCTGTTTAAACCACCAAACGGCATCTCTGGGCTGGTGATGGAATTAAAAGAGACCACTAGGGAGTGGCTGCTTCACAGTACTTTAGAAATTTATCAGATTTTGTTCTGGACATACGCAAGAAGAAAAAGAAGAAGAAGAAGAAGAAGAAGAAGAAGAAGAAGAAGAAGAAGAAGAAGAAGAAGAAGCAAAAGAAGAAGAAGAAGAAGAAGAAGAAGAAGAAGAAGAAGAAGAAGAGAAGGAGAAGAAGAAGAAGAAGAGAAGGAGAAGAAGAAAAAGAAGAAGAAGAAGAAGAAGGTTGACTCTACTGATTATGATAGAACACAATTCAAATGATGTTGAACCAAGTTTTCAATTGTTGGCCCAAAATGAAATATTCTAGTATTTCGATTAATGCTAGTACAAGTACACGTATAGAGATAGATCACAATGAATATTTATTTCACATATTGTCACATTATGCCAGTTTTAATAAATAATATACGGGTGATTTCACACACAGACAAAACATTCATATACTGGTGATTTAAAATGACTGGTTGCAGTGGATAGGGGGAGGGGGGGTTGCAGCCTCTTTGCCCCGCCTTACTTTGAGATACTCTCAAGATGCTTGCAGGATACTTTTAAAGAGAAGGTTAAGTTCTGGGAAGAGGTGAAAAATAATTTGTGAGCGTTATCATTCTTATTATGCAAGTGTGGAAGAACATCAGATGAGACATGTTCCCTGAAAAGCATGGCTCTTCAAATGCCTTTGTATTCTAAATATGTCATGTAACATCGTAAAACTCGGGGTAGGATTTTTACGCCACGTGTTCATGTAGTCCCATATACATCTTTCTGTGTACAGTGTTTGTAAGTTTACCAAGACTTAGCCAAATTTCTTATCATTTTGATGATTCCAGAACCTTGCAATACACACAAATTCTTATATGCTAGATGATCAACCTTTTCTGGTTGATTCCACACCGTTTCTTTCACAATGCAATCGCATGACCAGAACCGTCAACTCCATCTTTAATGGACATGGCGCCTCTAAATATATATACAGATAAAAGCAAAGCTCACAAAACAGGTGCCCCGGGAAAGTTTACAGCAGTTTTACTAGATCACAACATTTGATAATTATCCATAGAGAGCGTTTTTAATGATCATGCCAATCTTAACTTTGGGGACATTCTATGAAATTTATCTTTATACAGATATTCAATTAATGAAAGTGAGCGATCTTCTAAAACTGTTCGAATGTGGATGAATTATGTAATAATAAAACGAACAATAATGGTGGGTTCTTGTATATACCTTTCATGTCTGGTGCAATGCCATTCTTCGCGCTTCATTATGTTATCATGGATGTATCTATGGTATTATCAATAAACCACTGTCAGTAGTGCTCACAAATTTCAATGAATTAATTTCTACCAGGTTGAATGACAAATGCAGAGTAATGTTTTGCCAAAGGAAGTCAGTAGTAAGCAAAATGGATTCGAACCCCTTACTTTGTGGTACACAGTCCGGCAATATTTCCACTAGACCACAGCACCTCACTTTCATGTTACCACATCAATTTGAGATTAATCTAATCATGTTGAACTGTGAGACTGGGATCAGAGTGTTTTCTGGTGTATTCTTTACAAGCAATTTTCTTGAGATTGGGCTAAATTTTCATTAAATTATTTAATTCTTTTCGTTAATGATATTTTCAGTGCATTCATTAACGTCTCTATGAAACTTCCCGCTTGGTGCTGTCAACGTGTTGGTTACAAAAAAATATCACCATTGATATATATAGATGTACAGCCCTAAGTGAATTCTTGGTCATTGGGGAGGACCAATATGTCACAACGTTGCCAATTTGTGTTTCACTGATTACAACTTTAGAAATTCATAAATTTCCTACTTTTAATATTGCTCAATCTCTTACTAGTTTGTTTAGCTTGTTTTTCTGGTTTTATTAATTCCAGCTTGTTAATAGCCTGAGGTTAGGCTTCCCCTGTAATAATGGTGTTAATGATTTTATAGGTTTCTATTAAGCTTCCTAATGACGGCATTGTCAATGTGATGTTTACATAGCCATTATGACACCATTGTCGATGAGGCCTACAACCCGAAGTGATTTCGATCATCACTGCTTACATGTTTCCGTGTGAAGGTTTACAGTCCCTAGCATATGCATTTGTAAGAGTATTCTAAACTCTCCATCAGAACTATGGTGACTTGTGAAAGGAAGGTTATTGAAGTAATGATAAGCTGTTTCTTGGACTCTTGCTTCACGTAGCTGGATTGGGAAAGGCCAGAACCCGTAGAGATGAATCTCATTGCACAGAGTAGCAGCTAGGTTAATCAGGTACAGACCTGTAATAGAATAAATAGATGAAACCTGTAAATATCTTGCTAATTATATATAGAGCCATACAACTCAATAGTATCGTTAACCCGCGGTGTCCACAGTAATATGTACGTACTATCATTACACATATTCAATTTGGATAGTCAATATCTAGATCTATCGATAGGCTTGAAGACATGATATGGTGTATAATCATGCTGAGAAAATATTTATCGTAAGAAAGGAAATAGTATAATGTTTGCTAAACAGAGACCCTTTAAAACGAGGGGGGGGGGACAAACGCCCCCTTCAAGATTATTTAAACACGTATGAAATATTCTACTTAACTGAAGATTATAATACAAAACTATATGACAATTTTTTTCTTTACAGAAACCGTTATTTCCATTTATTGTATCTTTGTATATTATGCATAGGGCATTCTCTCCCTCTGTTGCCCTTTATCCTTAACAAGTACTATACCCCCCCCCCCCCCCGAGTATGATTAAATGTTGTCAGATGACTATAACGTTTAACAAGTACTATCATATGATGATGATGACGATGATGGTAACGATGGTGATGATGTTAATTATGAATCACTGCTATTAAGTAATTATCGATGGTGAAAATGTACCTGTCGATGGCTTTTTGCTTAGACCACGCCTCTTCCAGAACTCCCATATACTGACGTAATGTGAAGGATTGGCAATCACGAGTTGAGAATCTATCCGATCACGATAACTAATAGCTTTGAGACATGGTTCAACTAATTTTCTGGAGCCAAAGCATGGATACCATACCATGCTATCATACTGGTTCATGAAGCTGATGTAGGATTCTACCATACTCTCGTTCACAAGTCCACCAAATCTAATAAGACAAGATCATACAGAGTCAAAGAAGATTATGCTTAAACAAACTTAACTCATTAAAACGCAACGTGAACATCAGATGATAGAAGAGCTGAGGGTACATATACAATGTATACAATGTATTTATAATTATGTAATGAAAGCAAAGAAATTTTTCGACACTCTTATGAATAATACATAATATGAGAAGTGAATATGAGAGAGCCATGGTGCCTAGCTCTATCAAACTTCCACGTTGCTGTCTCCTTCCTCTTAATTTGTATGCAAAGGTAGAAAAATGTCTCCGCCAGAAATCAAAGCAGGGGGGGGGCGTTTCACAAAACTTGTCATCAGTGACAAATGACAGTTTTTTGTTATAAGCTACTGAAAACCTTGCATCTGATTGTTTTTAACAGATTTTCACTGATTTTTGTCATTTGTCATTGAAAAAAAGGCTTTGTGAAACGGGTCCCAGGTCCCTGGCTTTGAACGTCATTGTGCATAGGGCATTCGAATGTAATTCTAGACGACATGTAGCTAGTAACGAAATATTAAACATGTTCACTAAGCTATTTAAACAAAATATGTGTCGCCATAATTTAAATGTTTGAGAAGGTTATCTCATTACCCGGCAGTTATTTGATCATCACGAAATATAGAACAAACCGAGAGAGTACGTGTGCAGTACAACAAATCAGATATGTGATTTACTTTCTATCACAATACTGATACATTTTAGATGATTCGTTCTTTGTTTTGTAATAACAGTAATTACAAGCTGTAGTTCGTAGCAAAGAGTTGCGACTGTGATGATGACTGAAATTAGATTTTCATAATCATGTATTTATTTGATTCAATACTAAAATATATATATATGAACTCAGTATGTTTGAACATAAACATGTTGAGGGTCCTATTTCATATGGGAAATCATCTATCCTACTCAATAAATAGACCACGTATAGTTACATTATACAGAAACAACTTTCAGTCGAGATATCTGAAATCTTCTAACAAATCTCATAGCCTGCCATAAGGCTGCATGCATGCTACCGTTATAATGATTTGTACATGCGTGCAAGCTATTGCTTCGCTGCCTTGTGCATGCTTGCACGCATTCGTAATAGCAATTATTGTTCATGCTCATTGGACTGTGCTGTGTGTTTCGCCTGCGCTATTCTTAGAACCATCGTGTCAATCAGATTATCTCAAAATAAACTTGGCACGGGGGATTTGGGGCTTGGCACAATGGGGATAAGCCCTGTGGCATGATAAGAGTTAAGAACGCGTCATATGGATATGAATCAAACATGACTCGGTATATATTCTTTCAGTCTACAATGTTTATGTATACACAGAAAGACTGCACAGTTACAATATATATATGTTTGTATTCTTACAATTGTGACTTACCGTTTAAATAGTATACTAGGGTTGAAAGTAAGGAAGTCTGTCCGCTTCCCAGCATCCGTTATAAAAGGTTCCAAGGGTGCTCCATTACATCTAAGATAAAAACAAAAACAACACAACTTAGCATAATGATACGACAGACCAACATGAAAATAATTGCTGACCAAAATAATATCACAATTATACATTAGATCAACTTAATATAATTACTAATTCACCCGACATTATGAAATTATGAGAAGAGACGAACCTAACAAAAGGACGCTCAAAAGAAGTCTCGAATAAGAGACGCTTCTGAGTTACATGTTTCAAATTATCTTAATTATGATCATCATTGTGAAGTAAAACTGTTATGTGCATGCAGCGGTCAGGAAAGCTTGGCAGTATAATACATTGTAGTAGTAGCACCTGAAAATATCATTGCAGCATAGGCCCACAATGAGAATGAATTGAGATAATTTCCGTATTTTCAAGGGGTTTCAATGAACACGCACATATTATCTTGAAATTATTTTAGCCATCACAATCACAAGTAGAAATGATCCTTTTAACAAGAATTAATAAACAATGATTGATCAAGTTGAATTTGCGATGTTAAAAGTTATCATGCAACATTTAAAGCAAATGTACGGTATTTGCAATTGAATAAACACGAGGGTAATCTTTAACAATACAACTAAAAATATCTTTGAATTAATACATAAGTTGGAATTTAGAATGTAAAGTGTTGATAAAAAGGTGATCCAGAACGGTTTTTATTGGTTTAGCTTGATATAGTTTTACTTAATTCATTATCAATTCATCTAAATTAGGAGGAGAATATTTTATGATACGTAACTTTTCACAATAGGCCCTATTTCTTATATTCTACATTGTATAAAAGTTCAAAAATAATTGCATGATTATTATATGCATGCTGCACCTAAATTTGACGCGATCGCAAAGGAAATAGCAAGAAATAAACTTAACGACAAATTCAACACCAAATGTAATTGACCATACACTAATTCGTTGACATGTTCGCTTATAAATATCAAAAGGTATCATTGATGATTGATCTACAAGGCTATATTAATTGATTACTGATATGCACTAATAGTCTATTGTAATATCTTAAATGAAAGCGAAAATATATGTGTGGTATTAGAATATTCGAATGGTAAAGCTTGATTCTTATACCTGAATACGAAGTCCATGCTATCTATCTGTGAACCACATGTGCTTTTCTGCAATGATCCACTGTTTCCTACGATTGCGCACTTCTCGTAGCGTTTCCATTTCAGTGGCGATTCCTAAACAAACATCAAGAAAAATCAATAAAAGAAAAACAAATTCTTAGAAACTTAAAAATAAACTGCAAATTTTAGATAACTATTAATTGAAATAATTTATGTTTATTTTCTATTTGGTGCCAGACAGGAAGGAAGTCATCATACTTATGAACTTCTTGAATTTAATTCAAATTAAAGTTTATGTTGGCGTGGTCTTTCATACTAAAGTTGTCATGGTCACATAACCCGAAACAATGTCTACAGTTATCTCAAATGTTATGATTTTTGGCAAGTGAACTATTTCCTCGGAATCGTGCAATTGTACCTATTACGTATTTTGCTACATTTTTCAATCAGTTTACACTATATGTAATCTCTCAATTGAAACATGGACTAACAAGAACAATTTAAAGTATTCAAACTCCAGTATTGAAAGTAATTTCAATTTAATTTCAATTTCAATTTATTCATGTTTCCAACAAAACATTACAAATGAATTATAAGCATTTAAAACAAATGTAAGAAATACATGTTGGAAACAGAGGGGTCCACTAAAAAAACAATGTTTGTTAAAATGTGAACACCTCAATGACCTCAAATGATACTTAGGAATAATGAGTAATTAAATTAATTAATCCGTAACTACAAAAGAAACTACAAAATAGGGGAAAGAAAAAGATAATGCTTTACCCAACAAAGATAGAAGAACACGGTCATAATACAAACAGTAGACAATAACAAAAAGAAGTGGGAGATCGGGGGTACAGAAAATACTACAAAATGATGAGCTGCATGAGGGGTTGAGAATAAGGAAAGAGAAATGCGCATTAGAAAGGAAATAAAGATCTTACCTTAGGCAATGTAGACATGAAATCCTTGGTAGCCACGAAATTCTTTTGCTTCCAGAATGATCTTTTAGTGGCGTAGTAACACGGCATTTCTTGATCGAGCTGGACATTGGTTTGGGTCAAGATGAGATCACGATCTGTACTGACATTGGTCTCTGCATTCAGCTCACGTCTAGATACAAACATGTACGAGCAGTAGCTCCTTTATTAATTTGTTCCACCATAAATAAGAAAGACTAAATGAATACCTCGATTTAAGAGAGAGAGAGAGAGGGAGAGAGACAGAGAGAGAGAGAGAGAGAGAGGGGGGTACAAAGAGTCATGTTTCGGTTGATGTAAATTTGAGAAGAAGGCAATCAATTATATAATCAACCATGAGGAAAAGATGATTAGAAATATCCCCCCCCCCAAAAAAAAAAACAACAACAACAACAACAACAACAACTAACAAACAAACAAACAAACATGGATTATGTTTTAACTTATCACAAGATGGAAAGTACTCGATCATTTGCCCGTTTTTTTAAATAAAAAACAAAACAATAACTTAGTGTGTACAAACATTCTGTGCACCAGCTGATCGATCATTCTCTGGAGTGGGGGGGGGGGGGGCTAACAAGTCCGCAAATTATGTGACAACAGAAGAGAGTTCTCAGAGTTTTTAGTGTGTGCCGCTTGTGACACCTAATTCTCTGACAAGCTGAACGAAAGAAAGAATAAAAAGAAAGAAAGTCACGACCGCCTGATTGTGTAACGTGCCCCCTCCCCTGGATCAGCCACTGAAACGTGTCCTTTAATGATGTTATAAAACAGAAATAAACCTACCTAAAATTATCAAGATGTTGTGGACTGGCCTTCCAATGAAGCTTTCGTAGCAGATTCGCATAGAGATAAATCCGCTCTGCATCACTGTTGTTGAAAAGCCATATTTGCTTTGTAAAATTCAAAGATCTACAAATCATCAAAAGAAAATGAACGATGAACATTAGGTTTTCAAGATATTTAAAAAATGAACGACGTTGGTTTTGACCTACTAGCACCTTCGTTAATATCATCACTACATAATTACCACAATCGCTATTATCATCATCGCCACCATACCAATCATTATGATCGTCGTCATCATCAACATCAACATCATGATCGTCGTCATCATGATCAGAAAATGTAGAACTAACTTTGATCTAAAAGTTCACAACTTGTTTTTATAAACATGACAGTAAATTATGTCCACTTATTTAGTTGCTGCCTGATTTGGTGAAGGGCGTTGATTTATTTCCTTTAAGGGGCGGGGGGGCTACTTATAGATTATGTTTCTTTTACAAAAGGAAACCTAGTTTTCTCCAGCAAAGTCTCGTCAAATAAACATTACTATATCCTGCATCAACAATTTATTTTATTTAAAAAGATTTAAAATAATTTGTTCAGATTAAATTCAGATTTGAAGAAGAACAAAAATTAAATTAAAAAAAAAAAAAAAAAAAAGAAATCGCATTTGTTTTCAACTCCCAAATAGTACTCTCATATAGTACTTTCTAAAAATAGTTCTGGTCATGTAACAAGCTCTCAACCAATCAAAAGCCAACAAATTTTTGATGCCTTCAAATATTCCATGCCTTCTATTCGAGGTACTGGTTAAAACTATGGGCCTCGGTGACTCCAAAAGTACCATTTGCTTCGGGGCTGTGCGCCTCAGCAAATAGAGTCAACTCTTGCGCATAGTTTTAACCAGAACCCTCTCAAGACAGTGTATATTTGTATACTTTTGTACTATAGAAAAAGGGATTGTTTTCCACTTTCATACATTGTGGTGATAGCGCCTGGAACCCTCAAGCTAAACAACTCGAAACAAGCAATGTAAATATTGATTTTGCCACATGGTTGGATTCTATTTATATCTATCAATACAATGAATTCATTGACTCTCTGTCTGGTTTCGTTTTTATTTGTAACCATCAATCCATTGCCTTGTCCATTTGGTCAAATTATAAACATTTAGCAGTGTCCTAGTGTAGAGTTCCTTGGATTCACACACGTTGAAAGATGACTAAAGAAATAAGAACTACGACCCATCATTCTCTGTGTCTTAACTTTTCATTTGTCTCTTTGCATTGTAATTACACAATGCATTACTTCTGTGCGAAAACTACATTTGACACCACTCACTTAATTTGTGTTCATAAGGTAGAGGATAAATTTAACTTTGACATGAATAATACAATGTACAATGACATTAACTTTTGTTGTGCCGTGTGCCTTAAAAAAACATTTGTCTTAATATTTTATTATACATCATTCTATTTTTGTTTATTCGTCCGTTTTATGGTTTCTCCGAGAGATTATGCGGGGGGAGGGGGGGGGGTAAAGGCAACTACCCCTAGTGTCCTGCATAATTACGTAAACGTGTACCATCTGCTTTGTTTATTACGTACTTGTCAACGTTTCCATTCATCCCCTGGAACAGAAAATGTGAAGTAATAGACGGGGGTGGACTTTTTCGCAGTCGCCTGGTGTGTGAGATCGTCGATAACAGCAGATGATAGAGCAGAATCGTAAACAGGACTGCGATGACGAAATGACGTGAATATTGACGACGTCGAAACGTAGTCGAAAGTCGGCTTACTGAGTAAAACAAATGATTATAACATTAAAATGTTACCCTTGCCATTGTTATGTTACAGGGGAAATAATTTTACAAAAATGTAAAGCGTTTAGAAACTGAATATTAAGTGCTGTAAAATGTTACTGTAATTTTAATGTAATATTAGTTATTCGTCATCATTCATAACCCAAGAAATAATTGTGCAGGATGTTCAACTATAAAACTTAGTTCATGATTTTCATGTTATTCGCTTATAATTATTCATTTTTAAGTATGTATATTAGTATTATCGAAAATAATATCGCTAGTGACATTCGTTTGTCTCGCAATGTATATGGTCAACTAGGTTTCTAAAAGACCCAGGCGCGGATCTACGGGGGGGGGGGGGTTAGGGGGTTTAAACCCCCCCCCCCCCCCTTGGGCGGCCAGAAAAAAAAAGAAAAAAAAAAAGGGAAAAAAAGAAAAAAAAAAAAAAAAAAGAACGCACGCTGGAGAGAAACCCTTTCAAGTGCAAATATTGTGAGAAGATATTCAACTCATCTGGTAATTAACCAAACACATGATAACTCTGGATATAACTGTGTATTAAACTGTTACTTGATTTAAAAAGACGTTATCATGCACTGCTTTTTATGGTCTCCATTGTGTTAATAGATGCCAGGAAAACATCACTTACGGGGTTCAAATAAACACCCCCAAAAAAATCGGCTCGCCGCTTCGCGGCTCGTGGACGATGCTGACGAATCGTCATTATTTTGGTCAAACCCCCCCCCCCCCCCCTTAGCAAAAAGCTAGATCCGCCCCTGAGACCACGACATTTTGACCATACATTGCGAGACAAACGAATGTCACTAGGCACTAGCGATATTATTTTCGATACTGTATCCGCAATGACTAATATATTTAGCATTATTCTGTTATATTTGTGTTATCGAAAAGATAAATAAAACATTCACTTCAATTCGTTAACAGCGGTGATGTTTGCTATACATTAGCAATCATGATGTCACGACCAACCTGAAGTCATACAAGGTCCATAACGACTACTGGTCGCCATTTTTCTTCATTCTATAGATAAACCGTCTGGAGTATACACCATTCATAGGTCTAGAACTTTATGACACCAAAAGTACAAGAAACAAAAATAGGATAAATATGATTTGTGTAGTGATTAATCCTTCCTTGAATAGCTCTTTGTTGTGATATTCAGTCGTTAATGTATGAAACTATTTTTGTTATTAAACCAGATTTAAAAAAAAAAAATGAATAGTGCGATATAGATATTGCCCTATTAAAAATATACCCTCAGTTAATCTATGGAATTTATCATATACTTTCATTTTCACAGACCGATGTTTGCGTATCGAGAAAGTTTGTATTTTGTTGATAGGTATAGATCCATTAGCGACTATACTTAGCAAAAATGTCTTCGTTTCTCACTGAATCAGCTCTCTTACTTGATATTTTGGTTCTTAGAAGGAACTGCTAACAGCATGTTGTTTAACTTGAACTATATAGCAC
>JAVYIG010016891.1:0-28930 GCA_035222895.1 Strongylocentrotus droebachiensis
TCAATTTTTTGAAAAATTAACTCATTTGCATATTTATGGTAATTTATGCAAATAAGGTCATAAAATTCACATTTTTGCCCATAAATCAGACATTATTCATATTTAAGCATTCTTTCTCACTATATATATTTGTTAGACCATTTGGAATAATAATACAACACAAAATAATGAAAAACCAGGGTTATTTCTTATGTTATCTATTGTTTTGATAATTTCTTATGTATTTCTTTGTTTTTTCAACTTATGTATTTTATTGTTTTTGTTGTTTTATTTCATTCCCAACTGTAATTCAACTATTTTTACCCAAAATTAAACACCTAAACTATAAACAAGACCAAATAACCAATGTTTTATCTCTTTATTTGAAAAATGAGATTTCCATATGTTTTGTACACAAATCACAAAAATGAGCGATTTTCGGGCTGACATGCAAAGACAAAAGGACACGTGACTTTGTAATGGTAGGTCCGATTTTCGAAAAAAATCTTTCAAAAGATGCGCAAGACTCGAAAGAAAAATGTCACAAAATTTCAGTGCAAATTTTTTTTGCGTTAAAAAATTATCGCGAAAAATGTTGAGGGGGGGGCTTCTCAAGCCCCCCCCCCCCCCCCCCCCCCCCCCGGGCTAAATAGGGTTAAAGGGGTCTGGTTATTTTCATGTAAAGACTAGAACATCATGAAGTTTGCTATATATACCTTCAAGATCTGCAGTAATGGAATTTTCATTTATCACATTTAAAGTGCTGAGTGATTTGTAGAAAAAATCATGGTTTTTATTCTATAATGTAGAAATGTATGTTCTTACTATCAATATGCCTTTTGAATTTTCAAAAAATTCAATCGGGAAGTCTGTTAAATTAGAGTTTATAATTTGGTTTCTGACACTACCCAATTCGTTTCTCCAGCCCCTTCGTTAAACGATCGAAGTGACCTCTATATGCAAATTTCGGCATTCTACGTCACGGACAGTACTCGACCGTACTAAGGATGTTGCCTTATCCGTACAATGTGTTCGCAATGTCATAGTACACGAAAACTTACAAAATCTGGACTGGTTTACAACATTTACTTTGTAAAAGATCCCTCTCAAACTTCAAGACAAAAGAGATGCTAGACTTGATGAGTGAAAGATGTATCGCATAAATCCCAATTTCCTCCATGAGATTCACAGAATTTGCTGCAATCCTGAATTGCTCAGTGAAATCGAGCCATCAATGTTCGTACGAATCAACGGTGATTGTAGTTGAAATAAAAACATGCAATCTTTAAAAATTCATTTAAAATCAAATTTAGCAGGAAAGAACTAATTGATTAAGAATTACCGTAGATTAAAGTTGTATTCCAATATTGGAAGTATTTTCTTCACAAGTAGAATCGTAGAATCAATCAAAATATGGCAGTAAAGATGAGCTCTAATTCGCCCATTGGCCCTTTGCAAGCGTTTGAAACGCATTGCAGCAGCCATGGCACTGCTTTTCTGTGACTCTCTGAAAAACTGCGCATGTTTACATCGAAATCTAGAGGTGATCCCGGGGAAACAATGCCCAAATTGGACATGCCATTCATGAAACTGAGAAAAGAATCCATGCGTGTTGACTTTGTTGCCTACCCCCGTACTTTTAATATATTTGAGCGGGTAAAAAAAGGTTCCAATTTATAGCGATCTTTTTCTTATAAAAAATGTAATTTTTGCAAAAGTCAGGGTTAGTATATATAAGTGATATTCAAGCTATCTTTGAGCCAAAAATCTAAGGGAAATTCATTTAGGATCAGGTAGAGCCTCACAAACGTAAGTCTTGACACTCGATCG
The DNA here is from genome assembly GCA_035222895.1 of Strongylocentrotus droebachiensis. Lineage (NCBI taxonomy): Eukaryota > Metazoa > Echinodermata > Echinoidea > Camarodonta > Strongylocentrotidae > Strongylocentrotus > Strongylocentrotus droebachiensis. Next base: position 1,810 of record JAVYIG010016891.1, read on the forward strand.
CCCTCAACCCCTGGTGATTCTGTGCTGAACACGTACGGACCGAACGAAATATTTGCAACTAGAAACTACTTTCCATGGATAAATTGCAAATTTTGATAGACTACAAACGTTGAATGTAAGTTTTCCATAATTAAAGACTCCATTATTAAAGCAATAACTCGGTATTTATTATAGAAAAAGAAGTTGAAATGTTGAATGTGTGTACGAGTGAAATGCCGGGATGAAGTATAAATGAAAGAAGAGCGTGATGTTATCATGAAAGTCGTAATAGCCACGTGCGCGCACGTGGAATTTTCCATTGTAAGCGCCAGCATGTGGCTCTTCTTCTAAGTGTACAAACTCCCTCTTTAAAAAAGATGAAATGCAAGAAATTATTAAAACACTGTTTCAAGGGAAATTAAACACTGTTTCTAGGGAAATTACGTAGAAATGAGCAATTCTAGTGACTCAGCTGTAATTGTAAATATACAGGTGTTATTCTGCTGATAAATTTGTAACATAACAAGAGGTTTTCTGGACATTTACCATATTTGTTTTCCTTTATCAAAAAGCAATTTTACATGTACTTGGAATTGATATATTTTCCCACCATGACTGCCAGAATTTTAATCCAGGTTTACATTGAAATATCATCTTAAATTTGTATTGCTGTTTATTTGTACCAGGTATTGATATCAGCAATTGTACTTCAAGCTTTGGAAACTTTACTTGAAAATCATCTATCCTCCATATCCTCAAATCGATCCTCAAATTTTATCAGGAAACCTTTTTCCTGTAATACATATATATTTTGTAATCTTTATTTTTCATTGTTTTTTCTTTGTTTTTCTTTGTTTGTTGCCATGGCAACCTTATATTTTAATTTAAGAAATGTTGTGAAAAGATGTACCTGCCATCATCTTGGAATGCAAAGTGTTTTGAGTAGCAATTTGATCTGGAAAGTAAATATATTACTTTTTAAATATTTTCTTTTATTTTCTTTTTGTTTCCATGGCAACCATATATTTCATTTCAAGGTTTCTATTAAAAAATTTGAAAAAAAGAACTCCATTTTTTCCATATTGAAGGATAAATTGTGTTCTCCAAATACAATGCAAAATTGTCATGATTTAATGGACTTCAATTTTTAGTCTAACATCCTAATGCCGATGAGATTGTTGTGATGGTGATCGCTGGAAGTTGCATGGGTCAAGTCTGCTGAAAAAAACTTCATATGAAACAAGACGACTTCACAAAATTCATCTTTCCACTAAACAAATCATATTCTGTCTGTAATTAAATGTTTTGATTGAAGTTTTAACATACGTTTGGGGTTAAATAGTTTTTAGTGTGTCAATGACCGTTAGATCTTTATAGGCTGCCGCTGTGCGAGCCGTGTACAGCAGGGCGATGAACGAATGTTGTTGCTCGGTACAAGGCTGGCCCTGGCGGTCGTCGTGTGGGCATTTTCGGTGGCTAGCGATAGCAGAAGAAAAACGAGTGGCCGCTGGTCGCGTTTTAGGCAGGTGGTTGTTAAGACATGTTTGAATAAATGCTAATGTGAAATAATATGCATTGTCTGTAAGTTCCAGTTTAAATTCGGCAGAAAATGTCCCTTCCTTACGCAAGTTTTTCTGCTAGCTTGTATCTTTTCACGAAGTCATTTTCTGTGAAGTGGGCGTCGCATATTTTTACACGGTTGTTATGGCAGACACCGGGGCCTGTAAAATCCTTGCGATAACTTTTCACAAATTTCACCCATTTGTTTCGTCGGCTGGGATCCTTCTTTTAACTCAGAAAGCCGTAAAAACTTGCTGTCTTGTTTCGAGATGTTCTAGAACATCCGTAAACGATGCAGTTTGTCGGCATTTTGCTGAATTTCGACAGAAACGCGTTTTTTGATAGGGTGGTATTTTACTATATCGTGATGTTCGTAAGTGTAATTCGCGGGTACTTTCGACATGTCAGATTAGCGCGCGGTCAACACTACTGCGAGTGACGTCAGTGGTGACGTCAAGTCCTGACCTGCATCACGTGACTGTTAGATAGCTTTTCAGAATTGACCGCTTGTGTTGGCTGAAAAATGCCAATTTCAACACTTAATAACAAAAAAACAGTAAATCAGAGAGTAAAAAAACTTTGATATATTTGTTCAGTATATATCAAATAATGTATACCCAGCATATTTTTAATTTTTGAACACATCAAAATACGAGTAACTCAGCACTTTAAGATATTTACATATTTACTCATGTCCTTTGGCAAGACATTGATCTACATTTGCCACTCTCCACCCAGGTGTAAAATGGGTACCCGGTAGGATGCGAAAGCTCATGTGCTTAGATTAGCAAGTGTGCGCATGTAAAAATGACGCCTGGCTGGAATGCTCCCAAGGGAGCGGAGAATGTGCATACATTGTGTGCGGGTAAGCCTGAATCCGATGACCGGGGTAATAATATATGATTGCAGGGCCTTCAGGGAGAACAGTATGAACACTGATGAGGCTACCCTGGTTAAACAAGACATATTATTATTATTATTATTATTATGACAATTCTGGTAACGTCTGACGTGAAGAAATTTGTGTTCACGTTGTTTTCATTTTTTTTTTCAGGCTGTGTGAATGTAATGACATTTTGGAATTGAAGTTCCGATACTTGAAAAGCTATAACAAAGTAATGTCTGCAACGTAAATAATCCAAATTTTTATGAAGATTATCTATGACTGTTTATCCATCACTTCTCATACCCACAGGAAAGAATGAGTCTCAAGCATAGGAACACTGGAAAGTGGGCAAAGACTTTGATGAGATATGGGAAGCACAATATATCGGTAAATACCTCTCTCTCTCTCTCTCTCCCCTTCCTCTCTCCCTCTCTATCTCTTTGTGTCTAACCCTACTGTCTTCTTTAAAATAAAGAATTTACCAATTCTGTCTTTGCTCAAGAATGACTTTGTATGTATCTCACTCAGCGGTGTGTTAGTGAACACCATGAAAGATACGCATTATATTGAAAAAGAATGCCATTTTCAACACTTGGATCCTTGGAGGGGAGTGTGATGATATGTGGAAAATGTCACTGGAAGGGAAAATCATGGATTTTAGGATTATTTATTAATAGAGAATGGAGAATATTCAAGGAAAATCCATTCCAACACGGTGAAGCAACCCTTCTAAAGATCTTTTGCAAAACTAATTCTGAATGAAATACATGATATATATACGGTAGGTGAAGGATTTCCATTTGCAATTGTGCACAATTTATAACTACTTGTGCCATCTATATAGCAAACAATGCCTAATCAATGCCTGTTGGTCCCCCATGATCCCCTTTTTCCCCTTTTCCCCCTTTTTCTCATGTTAATTGAGAGCTGATTTGATGAGTTAACCACCTGCCAGTGACCTTGCAGGGAGGTCTAATCCCCCTGGCTAAACTAGTGCAGACAGGCACTAAAGTATCCTCTCTGGGTATTTCTTCTTTTTTTTTTTGGTACAGGCAAGAAAAGAGCTTGCTCAGCAGCTTCACAAGAGTCATGAACTGACTGAGAAGATAGCAGAGGTGAACGAAGAGAACAATGAAGAGAGGAAGGAAGAGGAGGAGGAAGAGGAGAAGACTGCTCAGCCATCACTGAGCGATATCAACAATCCCTGGTTCACCGGCAGTACAGTTGGCAAGGATAAAGAGAGAGGGAAGGAGGAGGAGGAAGAGAAGAACAAAGGGGAAGAGTATGTGGCTCTGGAAGCAGTACAGGTGAGGAGAGATAGTGAAGGATCAGATGGAGAGGAAAATGAAGCTGAAGATGAGGAGGAGGATGAGATCGAAAAGGACCACAGGATGTTGAAGGAGATACAGGAGGAGAGGAGAAAATGGAAGGATGGTAGTGATGAGAATGAGGAAGAGGAAGAGGAGGAGGGCAATGATGACCAGGATGAAGAAGTAGAAGTAGGGAAGAAAGAAAAGATGAGCAAAGGGTTTACAAAGCAAGAAAGGACTAAGTCAGTGGACAAAAAGAGCAAGCGAAAGAAGGTCAAGGTCATTGAAGTGAATGATGAGGACGATAAGGAAGGTGATGGTGCAGGGGAGTCCCTCCTTGAGGAAGGCGTTGAAAGACGTCAGACACACTCCTCTCTAGAGGATCAAGACTGGCTACACAGACTAGAGGAGGAAGGAAAGCAGTTGCCACAGTTACAATCCAACGATGCCATCCATGCAGACGGTAACGTCCAGAAGGAGAAAGAATCCAAGAAGAAATCCACCGGAATGGTCGACCCGAGCAAAGTCTTCATTGTGAAACCGAAGGAGATGCTGAAGTCAGCGATGCCGTTGCTGGTCGACCAGGGAGATGAAGTAGATGGCGATAACGAGAGGATGGAGCACCGCATGAATATCCGGCAGGCATTTGCAGATGACGATGTGGTGGAAGAGTTCAAGGAAGAAAAGAAAGCAAGGATTGAGAAGGACAAACCAAGGGACATCGACCTTACCCTTCCAGGGTGGGGTGACTGGGGAGGAACAGGGGTGCAAGCTTCTAAGAAGAAAAAGAAAAGGTAAATTTTTTCACGATATAATGCACCTGATTTTACCAATCCTTTGAAGGTACCTAATGATTCAACATTATCAAGTGAAAGTGAAGGTAGTTGGGTTGTAGGAAAATATGTTGCAAATGCTAAAAAAAACTTAAGAAGTGAAGTAAGATCAGTATTTTTGTGTGTATTCAAACGGAAATTTGTCCTCATATATCCAATTTTGACTTTCAATATTTACAAATCTAGTACAAGACAATTTTACTGTGTATGTCCAAGTTTGCTTTGATTATTTACTTGTCTACAAACAAAAAATTGAAACTGTATTTAACATGATTGATGCTCAGAACACCTGTAGGGAAATCATATGTTACATGGCACCTCCATTTTAACTGTTCATTTGTCTTTACTTTTCAGATTCACTATGAAAGCCAAACCTCAAGCTCCAAGACAGGATGCCAGGTTAGCTCATGTCATCATCAACGAGAATCGAGACAAGAAGATTGCCATCCATCAGGTGAGGAAGAAAAAAGAAAAGAAAGAAAGATGTAAAACGTACTGATCAAGAGTAATTACATTGTGAAATTTAGGGTTCACAAGAATGAGAAAAGTGGATAAGTATTGGTATTTGTCATGAAGTGACATGTGGCCTGCCAACACACATGTACATGTAGGTAATATTTTTGGAGTGGACTTTGTTATGATCACTCTTTTCTCTCTTTTTTGGAAACAGCAACTTTACATGTCAGATTTACCTCCCACAAATAATTAATAAATCAAATTGAAATTTAAGAAAACCTCTACATACTGAATGTACTAAATGAGGATGATGATACTGAAGTTCCCATATCTGGTGGTATCTGAATGACTAAATCTTTTCCCCATCTTCCCTGCAGGTGAATACCCTCCCTTTCCCCTTCTCCAACACGGATCAGTTCGAGAGGAGCATCCGCGCCCCCGTTGGCAGCACCTGGAACACCCCTTCTGCGGTCAAGGCCCTGACCACGCCCAAGGTCAGCACCAAGATGGGAACCATCATCCAACCCATACAGGCCGAGGAGGCCTTCAAGGAGAAGAACAGGAAACGCAAGAAGATGGAGGACATGAGGAAGAAGAGAAAAGGACAGAAACCAGATATTGTGTTTGACGAGGGGAATAAAAAGAAGAAGAGGAGAGGCAAGGCAAAGTGATAAACCAACTCGGATCATTCTTGCAGCAGATCGAGTACTGCGCCGTTGAATGTGGACTAAAAAAACAAGGGCCTGCAATTTCGTTCCACAATGTTCTAATCAGAGACAGCAGGGTGAAGAGTGAATTGAGCAAATTCTAGATATTTTATTTCATACTCATTTGAAGAGGAACAAATAAGCAAAATTTGAATCATCGTATGTTGATTATAATCCATTATCATTTCATGCTGTGGCAAGAAATTGAATCTAGGTGGAATCAATGGCAAGATTCAAGAGGAAAACAAATTAAATAAAATATATCTTTAAATATAAGATAAATTCAGATGGTAACATACCACTTGATGATTGATATGCTTAAAAGTTCCATTGTGTTCTTTGTGTTATTTAATACATAGGCAAATTAAACATTTTCATTTCTTCTTGAAAATGTTTGATGGCATACTCAATACATACTAAAAGTATTGCCGACAGGTTTTTCTGTTTAGACCGTTTATGGTATCCTGACCCATGTCTGAACAGTAGACTAGGCTGTTGGGTTTGAGACAAATGAAATGAATATTAGGAAAATGTTATGTTTAAACAGAAATCCAACACATGAACTGACAATGTTTTTCATTAGTTAGGAATTTGGTTAGTGTTATGATTATTTAAACCTCTTTCTCTCTCATTCTCTGTCTCCACCTCTGTTTTTACACACTGTGCCAGTCACCCAAAAATATGCTTGTGTTTGTAATGTAGTTCCACATGTTGACACTATATTCAAAATATTATTTTATTTATACTCCTTATCTGTTAGCCATTAGAATGAGGGTTGAAGTCTTCTTTAAAGGATAGATTTTATACTTTCTAGCTTCACACAAATAATTTTGTTCACGTGATTGGTACACATTAAGCTACTCTCTCAAACCCAACAGCATATCAAACACAGTGACTCAATAGTTAAATGAGTACTGGAAACAAATTTTATTTACCCCATTCATTGTATAATGATTGATTAAATGAAAATAAATATACTTTATTTACAAGGTATCATACTGACTACTATATTTTGCATTTGTTTTATTTGTGCACCATATACTTCTCCCTAAAGGATTTTTTCTTCTTTTTAATATTTGTCTTTATACATTGATACATTCACACATATTATTTGTGCAAATCTAGATATGAATCGTGTCGGTGGGTGAACTAAAGTTCATCACACACCTTACAACCAAACTACGACCGCATTTTAAAATTAATTGAAATAGCATTTAGATATATAGATGTAGTGACATCATTGAGTCACAATCCTAACCACTGACTGGTAGCAGCTTTTGCTTCTTCTCTGACTGGAAGGCATGAAAATACCTTGCAAGTGAGATATTTGTTATTAAACTCTATTGCAATTCCTTTCCAAATACAGACAAACTCATGTCGTTGCCAGTTGGGTGTGTGATGGCCTTTATTTATGAGATGTAAAAACTCTAATATCCAGTACATGTACCGGTACATTAATATATCAAGATTGAAAATTGTTCACAAACATTCATATGATAATTCAAGAATTGGGATTATGGCACAGAGCTTTTTGAAATGCATACAATACTTCAACTTTATATGCCATTGAGAAGTACAAAACCCGCTTATTAGTACGGTACCAAGTATATGTACTGATCTATAGTACATCAAAAACATTATTTCAGTACTCATTGATTGACATTAAAAAAATTATTGTTAATACATGTACATGAAATGTGCTGTTATTCTGGAAGTGCTATTGATAACAATGTTAATTTTAAGCAATATCTATTGCATTGTAGTATGTGTACTATTGTGTAGGTGTGCATTTTTTTTCTCTCACTCTTGCCTTCTTTCTTTTCAATTCTTTCTTTATTTTAATTTTCTTTGTACACCACGACCCTGTTACATAAAACTTGTTATCAATAATAACTGCCATGGATCTATGACAAATCTGATCCTAGCCAATCAAATGTAAGGATTGCAGTAGCTTATAACAATTATCATATTTGTTATTGATAACAAGTTTTATGAAACAGGGCCCAGATACACATACATACATATGCACATGTATGTAAATATCACTGACTGACAACAATCCACAGTTAACTGTCAAAATTGGTGATTGCCTTCTTGAGAATCTGGATAGCTTTTTCAATACTCCAGAGCCTTGCGATCAAGCAAATTTCCCTTCCTCTCATCAATGTTTAATTATTCATTCATTATTTGAGATGTGAATAGACCTTCCTCTGTAAATTGTAAGCAAATAAATATTTACACCCCTCGGCCATCCATGATTTGCTAACTCAACCATGATACCAAGTTACATCATCTTGAATCTGTACACTATTTCCAAAATGGCATATAAACATGACACTAAAGGCCAAGTTCAAGACTTATCTCTATAATATCCATTATTATTTTTCATCATTAATCATTAAAAACTTGATGGTTCCCAGTCATAATCAACCTGTTAACATCCAACAGGGGGCTAGAGACTTCAGTGGCAAGCACTTTATAAGCACCACGTTTATAATTATTATTATTACCATCCTATTCTATATTCAATCCCAACTAACATCATCTTTCCGTAATGACGTCTGCAGCACCTGCATATCCCGTAGCATCTGTAGATTGCGTTTTGAATCGCCACTGGATACATGGATAGGCCCCGCCCCTCGACCTTTGGTCTTCACTGTGGTGATGACCTGGACTTCGCTTGAAGTGGAAGGGATGGATCCTTGTCTTGTTCGAGCTGGTCTTGGCTGGGTCTTTTGTGCTTTTGAAGCTTTTGTCTTCTTTGCCTTGCCAGAGAGCTGATTAAATAAACAAAACAAAATATAGCGTGAGACATAGGCCATTTCAAAACGGCAAAAGAGGAAATATCATTAAAAGTAAAAGGCCGACCTAATATCCACACTAGCAGTAGGTACATGTATGAAAAGAAGACTCAGGTATGTGATAGCCTGCCCCCTGCCTTTCAACAAAATCATAGTTACACATAGTACAATAGACCACCTCACAGATAAATTACAACTTCAGGCATGTCTCAAGTACAATGGTTACTGAAAACTTCCTTATGCCTTGACAAGGGATGGTCTGACATAGCAACAACTACTGGACACAACTTGCTGTCCGACTACTGCAATACAAGAAGTTTTAAGTGGGTGAATATTTTGTGAATCCCAGGTTTTCATGGCAGAAAATAATCAAATTAAAAATGAAATCAGACAATCCTCGAAAGTCCCTGTTCAGGATTCAATCACGAGAAAATCATGTCATAAATGTTTCTGTTTTATCAGTATCTAAGTACAATAACTCTGCAAGAGGTGAATGCATTCCAACCTACCTGCTCTTTATGTTTCTTGAGTTTAGCAATCTGGTCACCCTTGGCCTCCATCTTGAAGACCAGATGATCCAGCTCCCTCTCCAGGTCATCCCTGATGTTAGAGTCTTCCGTCTCACGGATCTGCTTGGCAAGGTCTTGATGCTCCCTGTGGAAATAGAGAAAGGCAGGTAGAGAGATGGGGAGAGAGGGGGAAAGAGAGAGTGGGTAGAGAGAGAGGGAGGAGACAGAGAGAGAGGGAGAGAGGGGGAGAGAGAGAAAGAGAGAGAGAGAGAGCGAGGGGAGAAGCAGGGAGAGAGAGGCAGATATACATACAAAGAGGAAGAATAGGCAAGTGAGTAGAGAGAAGGAACAGGTAAAAGAGATAGGGCAGGTGTATTGGATAACGGGAAGCAGAGAAAATCGAGAGAGGGAGAGAGAGAAAGGAATGATATTAGTAAGATTATAAGAGATAGGAATAGAACAGGAGGAGAGAATAAGAGGAAAATGAAAAAAAAGAGTAGATATATCCAAAAATTCAATTCCCACAGGTTTATGTACAGACTGCTAATCAAATTCATGGCTATTTCTTCAAGGACCCCTCTTGAAGATCTACGGTAACTCGCCATGCATAACTAACTTTATGCTATGTTGGAGAAGCCTCTGGCAAGCTTTCAGATTATCTGTCATAAACAACTTTTTGTTTCAGAAACATCTGAAGCCGTCGTCCAGTAACAATATACTGGTAAGTGTGTTTTTTGCTGCTATGTCATGAAACCTCAGGCAAGTTTGGGTGGTTGTTGAGAGAAACAGTGGGTCAAGATAAAGAGCTATGCAAACAGTTGAATATATAATGCACATAAGCCTACTGTGAAATGTGAATACACATGTTTTAAACTGTAGCCTTGATAAGCACAGACTACCATAGAGCATTGCCAACAACCTACATGTAACCATCTCAATCAAATGGGCTACATCAATATTCCCCTGAAGTCCTCAACAGAGTAAAGAAGTAGGCAAGAATAGAATGTGTCAAGTATTACCTTAGCCAATATCCATTAAGATCCCCCCCACCCTCTCCCAAAAAAAGTTTTAATGCATGTTACTGTCTCTGTGTGCTTGAACTACACACATCATGAATATTCATGAGTTAATTTGCATATGCTCATTAAATATGCAAAATGTGGATTTCTCGCAAAATTATGAATTTTAAATGCACACTTCGCATTAAAATTTTCCAAACATTATTTGGGAGATTACTATCATGCAAAATAGAGATGATTTTTGTGGTACTTTGATTAAATCTTGACACAATAACTAATTTTGACATCACTAACCGTTACCAAAAAATTGCATGAAAAGTTTACAAACTCTGAGCAACCACTAGTCTTCCATGCCTTAAACTAATGAGTAAGGAAAATAACGAGCCTAGGTAGCCCTAGGTTCCACAGCTTATTAGTCTGTGAGGAATTTCTCTAAGGGGACAGGTTGCCCTTGGTGTGGCCCACCTTACTTTGGTGGGATGCCCATGACTGGTGATCTTCCCTCGTCCCCAAAATTCAACCAAAGACAGAAAAAAGATAAGTGGCATCTTCATGGCATTTCAAATTTATGTGAACTGACCATCTTTGTTTTCTGTGCCTGGTAAAACCAGTTTGCCTCAGCTTTAAAATGGTATAGCATAACCACAGCCATATTTCCAAAAACTATGTAACATGTGTGCATATAAGTACGATTTTCCATAATCCTAAGCAATGGTGACAATTTATTTTTTTCATTTACATAGTTTTCAAAAAAAGGTGGACAAAAGTCATACATAAATAATGTGTGTTTTAAGTGTAATGAAATTTTAAAAAGCACTTTTTGAGCATGAAGAAACAAGGGTTACAGCTGAGAATTCCAGAATTTGAAACTAAGTCAGAATACCAATGCACATGTAACTATTAGCACATTAATCTCAATTAGCTAGCAGATATGTTACCTAGACCCAAATCTAATTCATTCCCTCAACCCCCCCCCCTCCCAATTTTTTTTTTTTTTTTTAATAAATAAATAAAATTAAGCCCTTCTGTACTAGTTTGGCCAGGGGGGAATAGACCTCTCTGCAAGGTCACTGATCGGTGGTTATCTCATCAAATCAAATCAGCTCTCAATTAACATAAGGAAAAGGGGATCATGGGGGACCATCAGGCACCGATAAGCCATTGTTTGCTATATAGAGGGCGCAAGTAGCTCTAAGTAGTGCAGTGGGGCTTTAAACAAAAACTTACAGTCCCATGAGAGCAAACTCTTCCTGCAGTCCAAGTACAAGATCAGAGAGGTCACTGCCAGCAGATGACGACACTGATAATGACCTCCTGACCTTTGCACTCTGAGGTCGTGGATGAGGTGCCAGGGGTCCATTTCCACACCATGCTGTGTTGTGTGTCTTCAGCACGGCAAGGACATTCTGGAGATTGGCATTCACTGAATGACTGGGAGTTGTTGACTGTGGAACAGGAGATAAAATCGAGGTCTCAGTGACACACAGACGTTACCACAATGAGTATTTGATATCAAAATGTTCAGAAAAATGTGGGCTTTCCAGGAAACACAAAGACTTAACTCCACCCAACACCCCATTGAAGTCAATGGCTAGTGAAACATAGACTTAACTCCTTAAGGCCCAAGTGCTCAGTGACACATAAACCTTTTTCTCTTAAATTGGCCAAAATGGAGTTACGTCTACGGTCTTTGTGTCACTGACGGTGACCCCTCGAAATGAAGTGGTAAAAAACATGCAAAAGTTTTGTGTTGCACAATAATTGAATCACAAGTGAAACCAACTGAAATTTGTGTAATTTGCAAACAAATCTGCATGTATTTGTGAAAATTTCTGTCATTAACAATTCATAAAAATTGTTTGGTAATGCTGGTAATATTTTATAAAAGCAGATTGCAATCCCACGCCTCACGTATACGCTCACCTTTCCTACACAAAATGGGATCTGTCCCATGCAATGGCGACCAGGTGAAGTGTGTTGTGGTTGTTGCGGAACCTTCTTCCTTTTCTTCTTGACTTTCCTAGGTCTGCGTTCCTCTGTGGCCTGTTCTGTGGCGAGCAGGATGCGGTTGGTCTCTGCCAGAGTTCTCAACTGAATGTTACAAAAACAAGATGAACAGTATTGCTAGTTTAAGGACCCAAATGCAGTTATCTTTTATTGTTTTGAATGTAAATTATGTACGACTGGTAGAAATGCCTAACATATAAACAAGTGTCAAGCTATTCTGCAAATTGACCGAGTAAAAATTCCTTGGAATATATTATTACTACTGAAAATGAGGGCAGGTTAAGGAGGATACATAATATATTCATTAATCAGCTGTTAATTTGTATTTAAATAGTTATATGACATTGACAGGTAAACATTACTCACAAACATATTCTGTATCTCAACTTCTATTAAACTCTATTTTCCTGAGTAATATCAATTTGAATAATGATTGAGTTTAGGATTGTATTTTTGTATGCAAACAAAATCTTCTGTTTCTAGTTTCTGTTGAATATCACCACACAATAATTCCTTTGCTACATTTTTCCACAATTATGATGAAGTGCATTACTAAAGAAAGTTAAAAAGAAATCAAATATGCTACATTACATCTTATCCATTTTGCATAGGTCGACCATGAATGACAGTGTATTATGTAAATACTGTATGTATGGTGTAAAAACACTGCATCAGGAAGGATGAAACATATTATGTCAGATAAATTAAGAGAAAATTTAGCATACCTCTGCTTCACGATCTAAGAGCATCTTCCTCTGCCGTCTTTCTTCTTTGAGTCTGCTTTCTAAATCATTGATTTTACTCTGTAGAATAAAATCAAATAGAGCGGAGCTACTTTAGATGCTTGAAGATGATAAGAATGAATTTGAATTGTTGCCCTGTCACCCATAGAACAATTGTGGCTAAATTAATTCAAGGAAAAATTGAAGGGATGCAGATTCCATAACTAAACAGTAATTCTATAATATTGGAGGGCTTTGAGTGTGATACAAGAATATATTGCTTGAGCTATGACAATATTGGACGAGAGAGCAATATATTCTTATTCTTGTATCACACAAAAACAAAGCCATACAATACAAAAACAATATCGATCTGTCATCCGGGTACTGCGCTAAAGATATTAAATACACTGAATTATTGTACCACTTGGGAGCCTTACATAGATAATAATCAAAATGACTTGTTCTCTGTCATGAAAGATACTCCTACCCTGCATTTATTTAAGTAGAAAAATATGATGTGAATTCAATGAAAATGTGTAATTAAACTTGGTTAAATTGCATAAAAATCTCTTGAAAAAAATCAAAGATGAATGATTTTCAAAATAATACTAAGGACTCGTTTGTATTTACATGAGAAACTGTCTGGCCGGCCATAAGGCGGCTGTACTCCCTCTCCAGCCTCCGCAGCTTCTCTTCCTGGCTCTGCATCTCCTCTCGTTGGGTGCGAGTATCCTGTGTCCTCCGAGCCTCAGCCATCCTCAGCGCAGCCTGCCTGTCGCTCTCGGCGCTCTGCACCATGTGCCGCATGTACTCCAATTGCTTCTCAAGCAGTGGAATGCGCTGGTCCGCACCGGACAGTTGACTCTGGACCTCTGTTGTGAATACAAACGCAGGGAATGCCATGGAAAAGTGGTGAAAGGTTGGGAAATGTGAGTACCCTTATTATCATCATCATTATCCATAATGATTCAGAGAGGGAATTTTTATGTTTCGTTCAAATCCAACACAGATAACTGTTTGGGTAGTAACTATTCCTAAAAACATACAACGTAAATTTTACGAAGTACTAATTTCTCTTTTATTACCAATAACTTCAATCGGCTATAATGCCCATTTTATGGGTGAATTGTCAAAAATTATTCCTTCATGATTGAAATTTGAGACAGAAATATATTTTGAGGGTTGGCATTGTTACATGATTACAGTCATTCTAACACTTCCCGTACAAGATAGAAATAATAGATAATACACTAAATTAAAATTAAATTAAATCACTTTGTACAATGTATAGACTGAAATATGCTGTGTTGATTCAGGCAAAGAACAATCACAAGTTTAGAATGTGTTTGTCTTTAAATGTGCATCCCTTAGCTGCGCATACTTTTGCAACCCTTCTGCCTGGCACACAATCATTTGTCCATGGGTGAGTTAAATGGGTACCTGGCAGGAATTAATTCCTTGAAATGCTAGAGCGCTGTAATGGCAGCTAGGCTAAAGCCGGGGTAATAATGAATGCGCCTCGGGATAGAATTTCTAGAAAGACAGCCCTATAGAAATGCCTATTATTATTATTATTATTATAATTATTATTATTATGGATATCGTATGTCTCAAACCTTGAACATCACGAGCAGTCTGTGTCTCCCTCTGAGTCTTCTTCTTGGTGGTGGTGGTGGTGTGCTCCTGCAGGGACTGCCTGTACTGACTGGTCTCCTTGGACAGGGATTTAAGGTTGTTCTCTGCATGGGCTCTCTCTAGCTCCAGCTTACGGATCTTCTCCTGTAAACCTCTCAAGGCTGAGACCACAGCTGTTAAGATGGATCATAAGATAAACAAATATCATTGAATAAAACATGCTCATCCTATTCACACTGATCACCCTGCACAATAACTTAAGTTATGTCTCTGCCTGGATTCGTTCTAGCTCCACTTTATGAATTTTCCCCTGCACAACAACTTGAAGTTACATTATATCTCGGCCTGGATTCATTCTAGCTCCAGTTTATGGATTTACGGTTTTACCCCTTCACAACAACTTGAAGTTATATTATGTCTCGGCCTTGGTTCGTTCTAGCTTCAGTGTATGGATTTTCTCCTACAAGCCCCTCACAGCAGACAACTTGGCTGCTAATAAAAACCATCATCAAAATTTACTATCAAGTACTTCTTATTCCATGCATTTATCATGTTAACACTGGTCTCCTTGCACAATGACTTGATGATCTGTATTCTACTAAATAAGTTAGAAACGACCATGAGCCTAAGATCACATTAAATAAAGGTACTCATTTTGATGAACCTGATTTCAAACAAAAGCTGAAGCTTTTAGTAGAACACAGGCCACTGCCTCTGTCTGGGCTCACTCAAGCTCAAACTACGGATATTCTCCCGTAACCCCCTCTTGCTAAATGCCACAGCAGTAAGCAACAAGGTGGGTCATCAAATTAATAACTACAATACATTCATCATATCTACATCGCTCTACAAATGAACTTCATGTACATGTACTTGGTTTCTTGCTAAAAAAAAATGCACTTCATGAAATCATTTCATGTATCCCATTACATCAGATCAAATCAAATTTTAATGGGTCACGTTATTTGTCTTTGCTATGCTACAATAATTGGCTGGTTTTAACATAAATCAAATTTCAACCATACTTGTACTGTAGCAAACAGGTGCTGTTTGCATTTAAACAATGTGGGGGGGGGGTGCCAAAATTTTAGACACTGTATCAAAAGTGTCCTGTACATGTAATTAGAGAAATGCACGTCTGTCTCTCACCTCTACTATTACTCTCTGGGACTGCTCGGACCTGTTCTGGGTACTTCCTCCTAGCGATCTGATCCCCCAGCAGCGGCCTGGCTGTCGGGTAATCCTGGTAGGAGGAAACAGACTCCACGTTGAAGGATAAATCGTCTCCGGGCATCCTTCCATCCATCCCTGCCGGTGTACCTGTGGTCCTTCTATACGGCGAGGCCAGTCCACCTACTCCATCAGGCCTCCTGGTTGATGTCTGGTGTAAAGAGATATTAAATTTGTTTAGACCAAGTGAATATGATTCCTAGTTTTTCTTCACAAAACTACAAAAAAGTACAAGTTTGCCACTTTGCCTACATGTACATCTCATTGAAACGTTGGTTGTGATACACACGTGCAATGGGATGTTGATGTACTACTCTCAAAATCGGCAATCTACATGTACATGTAGTAAACTCAATGTACACAAAAAAATCAGACTTAAAAAATTGATCCATAGATTCCATACCTTACCATGTTGCGCATAAGTTGAAAATCTGTAACATTTTTTGCAGATGGTAGGGAGTAGGGACCGAGTTTTAGGAGGAACAAAATTGTTTGGTTGAGTTAGTTAGCTAAATCTAGACGATTAGTGAAAGCTAGCAAAACAGGACACAACAGAGGGAAATCAGCATGCAATGGTTTCTATTTTTAAACATGATTTTAAGCTTGAATTTGACTGGAAATACGTTTAAAGAACAGAAGAAGAAAAAACTTCTTCTTTGCAATTTTATTTTTTCTGAAACAATATTTAAAACAGTCCAACATATTTATAAGTAACAATGTCAAATGCCTAGGAAATAGTCTCCCATAATGGTCAGACATCACTTGCTTATCTGAAATAAGATGCCGAGCAAATGGGCCCTCTTCTACAGAACTGATCACAGTCATCACTGTTCATGACATTGTCAGCAACATTGCACACAAAGAACTTTAGCTTACAATTAGAAAAAGGCGTACATGTATATCGTTCATCCGATCTCAGCCTCATTTTCGTAAGTTGGCGCCTAGCCTAGCCGACATGGGCCCTTCAGATTGGCTATCGCTGTTCTCCATTCACTCAATGCTATTATATATGACATTTGTGCGAGGAGCGAGAGCTCTTGCAATTTTCTGGGTTTTTTTTCAATACCAAAATTATGATGTTTCAGTCAAACTTTCTAGAGTCTAGATCTATTTGTTATGATTTTTTCATTTAAGTATTTCAATTAAGTTTCACTTATTTCATTTAAGTTTGACTTAACTATTTTTAAAGTTTGAACAATTCTTATTTTCGTCATAGACTATTTAAGGTACAAACTGGAAATTTATTCTGAGATGTTTGTTGATTTTTTTCAGTTTAATATGTGTGAAGTGCGACACCTCTTTAAATTAAAGCAGGACGTGTCAAAATCTCTGTGGTGTGACCTAATAAGTAATATTACGTATTGACTTTGCCCCTGAAGTTAAGTTGCGTTTAAGTTAAGTAGGCCCCTCTCACTTAAATTCGAGGCAACTCGAGCGGATCGGCCGATGAGAGCGCGTAAACTCACTCACTGTACAGCTGCACAATTGTGCTGCACAATTAAATTTTAAAAAAAGATTTGAATGTCACATCATTTTATTCTGACCAGTGTAGGAACTAGGAAGCCACCAGTTTGTATAACAATAGGGGTCTAGTTAAATATAAATCTATGTGACATACTTTTATCAAAGTATGAGATAATAAGATGAGATAAGAATTCACAAAAAAGCTAAAAACATGAATTGAAGTTAAAAACCTTGCTCAAGCAACAACAAACACAAAATAGCACATCCCGGACTACACTAAGACATCATTCTAAAGACATGCATAAAATGCAATATTACCGATGCATATTGTGAATATTTATCCATGGAATCCTTTGCAAGTGAAATTTCCAGGTCACTTTATCTTGCATTAAAGTGCAGAGTAGACTTTAATTGAGAAAATCAGCACAAAATCCCGAGCCTTTCCACCGCGCACAAACAATTTGAATGACTCGGCTGCAGATGGCGCTAGACCAAAATATGCGCAGTGCTAGTAGTGCAGTGGGCACTGTTCGGTCACGATATTTTTTTTTTTGTCTATCTCTTCCTCCTTCTCCTTCTCATTTTTCCTTCTCCTTCTCCTTCTTCCATGGTTCTCATTCTACTTCTACTTCTCTTTCTCCTTCTCCATCTCCCTCTAGATCATTCTATCTCCTTCCGCCTTCTCCTTTCCGGTCTCCTTCTCCTTCTCCTTTTCCTTCTCCATATCACAATTTTGAATCTGAGAGGTGTTATTAGAGGGGTTTCCATATATTTATATGATATCTAAGGAATATAATGGCCTTCTACATTCCCGGTTTTTCATTAATATATTATTTGCCATATTTGTGATTTTCTTTGAATATCAACTTTAAGTTTTCCTTTACTCTTTCTCCCTTTTTTCTTTTTCTTATATTTTATCCCGCTCACTGAGGTGGATTGAGGGTTGTGATTTATTTCCTCCAGGTTTGGTAAACTGGAACATTGAACAGTCAGGGAAAAGTAAACAAAACTCTATTTTAATGATAATAATAATAATCATTGATAAATAAATCTTGAATTGCTTAAATCACCATTTTTTTGTATAGGTGATTTTCCCAAACTAAATACTCATGTAGATATATGAAATGTATACTTCAGAACAGGACTGAGAACGTGCAGTTGCTGGTAAACTTGACCCATAAAGATATTGGATAAACTCATCATCTTGACCATCAATTTTTGAAAGTTTTGCCCTAAATTTCTTTTTTTCCCCTCGCAAAAACACTCGTTCTTCATTATTTACATTGTGCCTTTTACACGGAGTAGGATCTAAACAAATTGTTTTGTTTTTTAATGCTGTACAAATGTACTTTTAAGTAAGATAATTAAAGTGTTCCATGCAATTCACCCCGTTTTCCCCTATTCGAAATCAATTATACGCCGATTGATTAATAAATAAAAATGGCATCCACGTTAGCCAGCATTTTCAGATTGCAAAAACAAAAACAAAACGAAACAACAACAACAACAAAATTATAACAAACGTATCAGTAGCACTATAGATTGCTCATAGTAACAATGGCTCATTACATTCATAGCCAGGGGCATGCACTCAAATAAATTAAAATTAAATCAGTGCTCGATCCACTCCTGTACATTTAAGGTTTTCGTGCAGTGGCGGCCGCGGAACCGGGGGAGGGGAAGGCAGTCTGTGGGGCACAGTGCAACCCCTTTTCATGCAGGTACCCCAAAGTGCCCCTTTTTCATAGGAAAAGTGCCCCTTTTTACTTCAGATAAGTGCCCCTTTTTTAGGTGTCCGTTCTTATAAGTGCCTCTTACCACCTCTGATAAGTGCCCCCTTCAACCATGATGATAATTACCCCTCTTCATGATCTGACATGTGCTCATTTGTAATAAGCCGCCCTTCTCCTTCTGATAAGTGCCCCTTTTCATCTTTGATGAGTGCCGCTTCTCACCTCTGATAAATGATTGAAGGATTTTTAATTTTTTTATTGATAATTATCCATTCTCGCAGTCTAAAGACTGAATTACAATGGTTACAACAGTTTACAATGTATATGCATAATAAAACCAATTATACAATAATATATTAAAACAGTCTAGGGAATCAACATTGAAATTCAATGCCCCTCTATATGTTGACACGTGGCCCCTTTTTCTTTCTAATTAGTGCCCTTTTTCCTTCTGATAAATGCTCCTTTTCCTTTTTAATAAGAGCCACTTCCCCCTTCTCATAAATGCCCCCTTCTGACACATTTGATATAGATGCCTCTATTAAAATCTCATAGGTGCCCCTTTTCCTTCAACAAGTGCTAATTTTCCTTCACGGTAACGAGTGCTCCTTACAATTCTCACAAGTGCCCCTATTCATCTCAGGTGAATGCTCCTTTTTAAGTACAAGACGTGCCCATTTTTATACCCCTTCACCTTTTATAATTGCCTCTTTTCAAATCTGAGAGGTGTCCCTTATATTATGACAAGTGCCTCTTTTGTATGCACTCTTTTCATTTTTACAAGTGCCCATTTTCATCTCGTATGAGCGCTCTTATTCAAATTTGAGAGGTGCCCCCTTTAACTCTTAATACGTGCCCCTTTTATTTTTACACATGTCCCTTATCCTTTTTAATTAGTGCTATATTTTCCTTCTGATAATTGCCTAGGCCTTTTGCCTTTGTAATAAGTACTCCTTTTCCGTTGCCATATGTGTGTTATTTTTCTGGTGAGTGCCAATAGCTAGGTGTAGTGCCTCACATCACGTCTTTAATAAAACTGACATTTTTTGACATTCCTATAATCGGTGGTCTAGTGGAGCCAGACGTAGTCTCAGTGGAGCAACCGACGATTAGAGAGACTGAAGCTTTTGGTCTAGTGCATGGAAGCCATAAATACAGCATCTTTTCAAAGAAAATTAAGGTGCCCCTCTTCTTTTTTTCTTGTCAAGCACAGTGTGGGAGGATCGTTGCCGGTTATTAGGTTTTCAAACCAGGAGTTTGTATGTTATCGCTGATCCGTATACAACGTAACAAAACGAAAAATCTAACAAAGAGAGTGGTATGAAACCTATTTAAGGGCAATACGCAAATTGCGCAGTGCTAACTCGTCATCTTGTGGCGACAAATCCACATCTTTATCTCCTCTAATATACCGTTTTCCCACCGTGAGTATACATTTCATTATTGATTTGATAATATTTGATTATTCTAGAAATCGATCATATGAGTTTCATGCAGTAAAACTTGAGTTTTGCATGTTTTATTTTGTGATGTTTGATGTGATGCGTCGTCGACGTAGACCTGTGTTGAATGCATGGGATTGTGAATGAGAGATGCGTGATTCGATGCCGGGTAGGTACGTAGGACGTGAATGAATGAATGTGTATGCCATAAATTACATGCATGGCATGATCATGGCATGGGCACTTTGTTTCTGACTGTATGCTTGGACAACAGAATGAGTGTTTGATTTCGAAAGTGACGGTGAGCATAGAAAGGGTCTATTAAAAGATATTTAAATTTAATTGAAATGTAAGATGTGGTTCTGTATAGCCTTAAGGGCTCTCTCGTAATGTTTTTTTATTATATTATACGAGAGAGCCTTAACTGGCTCCCATACCCCTGCATGGAGAGGTAGGTAAACAACATCAAAAATGTGTCCAAAATCACACTTTACCGCACCCGACCAATATTGGACAGTGGCTTTGATGAATGTTATGATATTTCTCCTCTTAACTATGTACTGAATTTAAAAATCGGATGTAAAAATAAGAAAATAAGGGCAATTTTCTTACCAGAATGCCGGAGCTGGGGAAGAAGACACATGACAGCGTGAGAATGGCCGCTCTACATATCAATGGCGCTGACCTCTGACTTGGGTTGGCGCTGTTTCCGGTGAATGTGCTGTTTATAGATGAAATGCATGCAGTGCGACACTGGGATGTTCTGATGGTTGCGATGTGGGATGCTAAATGTTAGCGTGCTAATCGCGTCATGGCTATCCCAACTAGTGAGCATTGGTGAGCATTGGTGAGCATCGACTGCTAGTTCGCCCTTTGCTGATATTTTTTTAATTTAATTTCAGAACATTGTGAATTTTACAAAGTCGGATTATTTATTTGATAATTTTGTCGAAATATTTCTCCTTTTTAATTAAGTTCTCTCTCTTGTATAGTTCCTCTCTTTGTAAAAAAATAACACTCCCTGACTACCTCAGACAAAATCATCTATCCCCCCCCCCCCCAAAAAAAAAAAAAATGGATACAAAATAAATCGCATACTCTTGTTTGTTTTTCCGTAATTTTTTTATAATTTTATTAAATATAAAAACATGACATAAAATTTTGAAAAATTAAAGTCTATTTCATCATACATGTAATTACACTATTTGAATTTGAATTTAATTACATAATTTAATTAACTTAATACTTGTACAAGCCACAAATTTGGTATTTGGAGGCACCATATAGGTTCGCTATTTGTTTCTCTTAATATTATTGTTTGTTAATTGTGTATGTTTTATATGTCTGAACATGTATGTATACTTGTTGTTTTTTATGAACCACATGTGGAAATAAAACTTGAACTTGAACTTGAACTTGAATAGGTGTGAAAGTCATTAAAAACATTTCAGTCTGCATCACTGACACCCCCCCCCCCCCCCCCCCGGCTTCCCTTCATTCTTTATTTTTCTTAGGTAGCCAACAATCAATAAATTAACCCTTACTGTACTGGGGGGGGGGGGGGGGGCGTTTACATTGTGGCAGATTGCTCTAGATTTAAAAAGAAATATACAAAGAGAGGAACTGCAAAGAAAGGAAAATAAGAGCGAGAGAGAAGCCGAGAGATTTTGAAAGAAATATACGAAGAAAAAATCGGCAAAGGAAAATGAAAGGGAGAGAGAGAGATTTTGAAATAAATATACAAAGAAAGGAACTGCAAAGGAAAATAAGAGGGAGAGAGAGTAAAGAGATAGAGAGAGATTTAGAAATAAATATACAAAGAGAGGAACTACAATTAGAGAGAGAACTTAAAAAGGAGAAATATTTCGACAAAATTATCAAATAAATAATCCGACTTTGTAAAATTCACAATGTTCTGAAATTAAATTAAAAAAATATCAGCAAAAGGGCGAACTAGCAGTCGATGCTCACCAATGCTCACCAATGCTCACCAATGCTCACTAGTTGGGATAGCCATGACGTGATTAGCACGCTAACATTTAGCATCCCCACATCGCAACCATCAGAACATCCCAGTGTCGCACTGCATGCATTTCATCTATAAACAGCACATTCACCGGAAACAGCGCCAACCCAAGTCAGAGGTCAGCGCCATTGATATGGGTCATTCCATCGGGTTGGGTCATAAATTGTGACATGAAGGTTCAAAATTCAGAGTTGGTGAATAATTTGTTTATTGTTATATCCTGTTTCTAACACCAATCCTACAATAGATTCCATTGGAATTGTGTGTATTCCTTTGCACACTTTGCATTTAAAATGAAAAAACAGACACAACAAAATACCAACGTTACAAGGACATCTTTTTTTACTTGCTCATTTATTTTCTGACCTGAAACTTTGTTACAGTCTGTACTCCACTTATTTTTGGTGTGGAAAACATTAAGATGATGGGAGCAATAGTTTAGAATACTCAAAACTTGAACACAGCAACATTATATCAACTTATAAACATGAAACAAATGAGGAACTAGCAATTTTCAGATCATGTTTTTCTTCTAAAGGGTTATCTTTTCTCTTGCATAGAAAATCTTGGCTGCATTCTAAGAAATGTGCCAATTAATTGATGCATGAAACATATTAAATGAGATGATGACACAAATGAAAGGAAAGCTGCAAGATTTATGGTCTATATTCACCTCAACACCTCGAAATACCAATGTTACATGGACATCATGTCCGAGTAACATCCGTATGATATTAGAGTTACTGACCCTCTTATACTCATTTAAACATGACAGACTATATCAAATGTCATCTAAATATCTTTCATCCATTGACCAGTAAATAAAAAAACAAAATATTCATACAATAGGTGTATTGGTTGATATTAATGATTAACTTTATACTTCTTCAAAATAGTGATTAGATTGGAAAGATCTTCGTTTCCAGGAATATTTCGATGACTTGTCATTTTGCCTGCTCTCTTGATCGATCTCTCTTCAGGCAGCAATCTAATAAATATGCATGAAAAGAAATAAATAAAAACAAATGAGTAAACAATATTAAATGAGATAAAAATAAAACAAAACTGTAAATTGCTTCTGTGACTTTTCATTTCAAAATGTGTGTTCTGGTTGATAATTATGAATACTTGTACATTGTAACATTGTAAGAATTAAGGATGGAACAACTACACAGAGGATTGCAAGATGGATAGGGAGGCATCATCCTCACGTTTGGCTAGTTTTGCATGCCCAAATAGAAGTAGGTATTTGGTTTTCATTTATTATTATTTATATTCTTTTAAGTTCAATATTTGTGTTAAATTATTAATTTTCTTAATTTTTTTTGTTTGTTGTTATTTATCATTATTGTTTTATATCTTATTTTTTGGAGGGGAGGGTAGGTGGTGAAAACCCTTTAACCTCCCTTTAACCTTTGTAGGAGGGGGGAGTGGGAGCCACATGGCAAACATCAATAATGATTTTATTTTTAAAAAAAAATATTTAAAAAAAATTATTTAAAAAAAAAAAAAAAAAAAAAAAATCATTATGTATCCAATTCTAATTGAATCAGGGGAGGGGTCGCATGCCCTCTCCCCTTTAGCTCTCTCCATTTTTCTCTATCTCAACTCCAACCCCCTTTTTTGCCCAAAAGTTGGATATGTCGGGCCTTAGATTGAACTTCCTAACAATTTTAAATAACTTGTGTTTTTCCTTAGGCTTAGCCATCATTTTTCAATGACAATTAATGGCATCATATAATTAATATTAATTAATTTAACAGTTGTGAGAAAAATTCTGAGGTATAGGAACATCAGTTATATCTTTATTTACGGGATTCTTATAACAAAATTCAATTTCTGTCTAAGAAATTAGCTTTTTAAGGGGAAAAGTCCGGCAACGATTTTGCATGTTTCGTTATAACACATATATCAGTATGTGGGACAACAGTAAAATATTCCACTCACACGTGATGGTTTTGAAACCGTTTTAAGCTATAAATAACACAATTTAAAACGGAATTACATTTAAACAAAATGGAATTTCATTGTCTATGATAATATTCGGGCTATAAAAATAACTTAAAATACATATTACGTACCAATTTGGGGCGCTGACGGGCGAAAATGGCTGCCCGACGTTATATGGACATTGTCACGTTTGTGGTTGCAGCTCAGGGGTAGGTCGTCGCACACCATCAAAAAACATTAGTGCGCGTTCGTGAATAACTAGCAGGTCATTTTAAACACCAAAAACTGAAGCTAGCGGCTGGTTTGATCTCAAACACCGTAATTTCACACCGACGTTACCAAAATATGAAGGACATCGCGGGGGGATTGTTGTGGTAAATTAATTATTTTCTTGTATTTTACCGACCGATTTAATCGTCATTCTTTTAACATATGTTCATCAGGGGTTGTACCTTCCTAATAAGATGAAAGTTTCTGAGAAAATATCCTGCTAAATTTGTGTAAAATGTTAGATTACCGCCGTTACGAAAAAAGTGCTTAGGACATTGTTGGTAACGTCGGTATTGTGTTTTTTCAATATGGGATAACTTGCCGATTTTTTGCACATTTCACCTGAGCTTCTCAGACATAGTAGGGGTATTAAAGGTGACATGTTTTAAGTAGGAAACATTGCATTATGATGAATTTTTTTCCAGAAATGAGTTCATGAAAATGACTTGTTTTCATGTCACAACTTTCACCCTTAAAATCGCTGAGACATCGGTAGTTAAACTCTCACCAAAAAAAAAATATGATGAACAAGTTTCTGTTTTCATGTTTATTTATTCTGTCATACATTACTCTTAAATAAAATATACTTTTAATTTTCTAAAAATACATTTAAATTGAGAAAATAGCTTCTAAACATTCAAACCACATGAAAATGCTGAAAAGACCCAACCCGATGGAATGACCCATATGTAGAGCGGCCATTCTCACGCTGTCATGTGTCTTCTTCCCCAGCTCCGGCATTCTGGTAAGAAAATTGCCCTTATTTTCTTATTTTTACATCCGATTTTTAAATTCAGTACATAGTTAAGAGGAGAAATATCATAACATTCATCAAAGCCACTGTCCAATATTGGTCGGGTGCGGTAAAGTGTGATTTTGGACACATTTTTGATGTTGTTTACCTACCTCTCCATGCAGGGGTATGGGAGCCAGTTAAGGCTCTCTCGTATAATATAATAAAAAAACATTACGAGAGAGCCCTTAAGGCTAGTTCTGTAACACTTGTACTAGACTATTTTTTGTAGTGTTTTAATAAATTAAAAAGATGTTGCATTTGTTATGTTTGTCACTGAATTTTACAGAAAGAACATGAAGAAGAATAAAATTGTAGAAATATAAAGAGGAAGAAAAAGAGTAAGAGGAGAAAGACGACAAAGAATAAGAAGAAAAAACAAGAGAAGGGGGGGGGGGGGGACAGGAGAACATCCATTGAATTCAATATTATATATTCACGGCGTACCATGCATGAGGCATGATCAAAATTAAATAAAATTAAATGTAAAATGTAGCATGTATGTAAAAGGAATTTAAAGAATGTTACCTTTAGTCTAAAATGTTCAGGTATGAAATAAAATGTTTGTTTGTGAACATTCTATTTGTATTCAGCATTATCCATTATCCATTAGTCATTGTTTACATTGCTGTTGAACTTTGAAGAAGAGGCAAGGTACAATAAGGGAAATTTATATTTTGTACAGACTTGCATGGTCACATAATCAGAAAATGCACTTTACATACATTTGACTTTAAAAGATAATGATCTTAAAATTAAAGAAATGCTGTTTTGTCTTCCAAATGTACATTCATTATTTCATGGCAGGCTGTTGAAACATGTCATTTTATGAGTCATCTTTATCTCTCCACATTTTAATCAAACATTAATCTTTTCTTTGTATACTGAGCTTACTGAAATGTTTGTTTATTTAGTTATTTCTAATCAAGAAAATGTATCTTTATTCAATCTCCTATTTCCAGAACTTGCCGATACATCAGAACCATGGCATCGTCCAACCAAGAACACTTCAGGTTATTCAAAAACAAGGCACTTGACTCAGAAGAGCTGAGGAGGAGAAGAGAAGAAGTTGGAATTCAGCTCAGAAAACAAAAGAGAGAAGAACAGGTAAGATGGTCAACACATTTTTGAAACTTTTGGAATACATGCACATGATTATAATTAATGTCGGCAGAGAGAGTATGTATTGTTAATGAAACAGCATTTAGCATGAGTTTTTTTTTGCTGTTCCCTCTAAGGCTGTGCACAACAGTGTAATGAGGTACCCGAGTACACTCCCAGGCTTACAAGCGAATACTCGGAATATTCGGACGCCATGTTTTTTTATAATTGTTTTTTTTTGTCACCCACCATACCACTGGAGCAGTGTCCCAGTATTGCCGAAAACACATGCAATTTTACTTTGAGTTGCAGTTGAAGGCGCCGATTTAATAATAATAATAACAGTAAACAATGCTGTTTTAAAAACTAAAGATGGCAGAATAATCCATTTTCCTGCGAGTCAAAACAAAAATCTGGACATTTTGGTCCCAGTTTCTGAGTGGTGAGCTTGACAGTGCTTGAGTTGGGAAACATTTTTACCGACGGTACCATGCCAGCGGCCCCCGCTCTCCCTGGCACGGCTAAGCGTCGGCACTGGACAGTGCCAGGTGACCGGGATTTTTTTTTTTTTTTTTTTTTTTTTTTTTTTGCGGCCGAATATCGAGTACGACAAATCATACTCGAGTAGTTGTCAACCGTGCAGGTACTCAAGCATTCGACTACTCGTCGCAGCCCTAGTTCCCTC
>JAVYIG010016892.1:0-28924 GCA_035222895.1 Strongylocentrotus droebachiensis
TTTTCAATAAAGAGGGGAGCAAGTAGCTACAAGTAGTAGGCCTACAGTGGGGCTTTAAGTTAAAGCTCAATGATAAAGGAGAATTTTAAAAAGGAACTAGCGCAACACCAAAGCGTATTAAAACTACGTAAGGAAATCATTTTTTCACCAATAGATAGAGAATTGAAGTGTGTTCCAATGAACAGAACAAAAGGAATTCTTTCACTGATATAAAATGCATAGATCAATTACTTTCTTGGGAGGGAAAGAGTTGCTTTTTAATATGATCAACAGGACTGACTCTCCTGTCTAATGAGAGTTAGAAAATCTACACCTTAATGCATATTTCAGCAAAATCCTATGAGAATCTTGCTATCCTATGTGGGTGTGACAGACAGCTTTTGAAAATTGAAAAATATGGATTTTTTACAATTCATCTCATACTTTAAAATTAAATAGCCACTATTAAAGCATACTATTTTCTCATACTTGTAAAGAGTTAATGAATCTATCAAAATCTATAAAAAAATGACACAAAAAGAGATCGTTGAACATAAGATGTTCATGCTAAAAGGAATAGTCCACAAAAGAACATGTCTTATCAAGTAAAATGGGTTTCATGGGACAAAGGTGTGAGCTTCAAATATTTGATTTCAATTTTAAAGATGGCCAAGTTCTCCTAGGGCAACAATTTCAGACTGGACATTTGTTGGACCTACTTCTATTTCATTACAATTTAGTAGAATAGTACAGACAATCAAACCCAAGTTTTGCTCTTTATTTTCTCTCTCGATTAAGAGTTACCAAGAACTTCTTATCTTCTTCTTCTTCTCTTCTCTTCATCTCTCCCCAATTCCTCTTCACTCTATCTCTCATCTTCACCTCTTCTCTTTCTCCTGTTCATCATTTTGTATCTTCTCTTCTCTTCTCTTTCTCCTGATCTTTCTTTTGTCTCTTCTCTTCTCTTCTCTTCTCTTCTCTTCTCTTCTCTTCTCTTCTCTTCTCTTCTCTTCTCTTCTCTTCTCTTCTCTTCTCTTCTCTTCTCTTCTCTTCTCTTCTCTTCTCTTCTCTTCTCTTCTCTTCTCCTAAAGGCAAACTGATAAGTTTTCAAAAAGTTGGAAGCAACCCATCTTTCTACTCCTATCCCCATCAAACTGGATAGAATTGCTGCATCAAATATATTCAACAAACACAAAGAATTATAGCCACTATAGAAAGAAAAAACGGAAAATCCCAGTAGCCGCCACATTCTTTTTGCATTCATTAGCTACATGCACATGTACATGTATGTAATCATACTTTGTTGAGCATTCGGCTTAGCATTTCATATGGAGGGGACGCCCGACTGAATTTATTTCAAACTTAGCATTTACAACACAACGTAGCATTACATGTAGCTATACCCCAGACATATGCATGGCCAGACAAAGGAAAACAAAAGGCCATCTTGTACAACGGATCGATGGGGAGAATAACAGGTCGAGGCACTTTGACAGGACAGCGTGGGGAGGGTAGGGAGGGAGGGTGGGAGAAAGGAGAGAGAAAGCCGTTGTCATCGAGGGTCCTAGCTCCGCTCTTTAGAAGTAATCTGACAGGGGCATTTTAAAGAGATGGTAGAGGGCCGCTAGAATGATTTACGAGCTTTTTCATTCTTTTAGGCTTACATGAATCAATGTTGTGTGAAATTGAATGCTCTTCAATTGCTATCATATTCCAAAAATAGTATAAACTTTGGATCAATTTTAAAAGGCACATAATGCGTGTGTTTTCCTATATCGGCGTACAGTGATTTTCGCTATCTGACACCATCATCAATTCTGAGAGAATTACTGAATCTGCTACTATTTTGATGATCAAAAATCTCACAAACATCTTCATTTACGACATAGTCAACCATTCCCACCATATCCGTTGTAATGAATTTTCACAATTTACTGCTCTCATTTTTATGTCCTTGTTCGGTGTCAACTTGACTCTAGATTGGACTTGTCATTAGAGAAAAGATTATACCGGTACATGTGCATGGCTTGATTTCATTTTAAAAGCATTACCGGTATGCGGTCAAAATAGTAGGACGCATGCATGACCCTAGGTTTTCTGATGTCTTTCAACAGTATAATTATGCTGCACTCTATGTGCCTATAAGTATACCTGTATCCTGTGTTTCAAATTTGTATCAATTACTTGTGGTTTTTATGTAACATACAGATGTTTTCCCAGTTTTCGCTAGGACAGAAATAGATATTTATGAGGAAATCAGAGCTCGAGTAGGATGTCCATCACGATAAAATTATGACGTACTGTCAATTTGATGGCCTTTCACAAATGTACATGTATGCTAAAATGTTGTTAAAACATGCCAAGTAAATTATAAAGTGCTGCAGGGATTTGCACGATGAAAATCTCAAAACTTGTGAAAAGGGCCAAAATGTTGTTTAAAAAAAAAATCAAAATTGAAGACTTTCCAAAAGGATGGGGGAAAATATTAGTTATTAGCAAAATTACAGTTATTCAAACTTGAATTCTGCAACTGGCAGTGTTTTTATTCACCCATTGGTTGTATTCAAAATGAGGGCTTCAATTTCAACTTGTAAAGGAAACCACAGTCTTTTTTTTATGTGGAATTTGCACATACAATATAAGTTCATAAACTCATCTTGCTTTCTTGTAGAACCTGTCTTTAAAGGCCACCTGTCTACAGAGGCCACTTTCTCTATGTCCCTTGGGTGCCCTCAATATACAGGTATAATTATATTTGACCCAACAGAAAGGTTAAACAGCACATCAAACGTATTGAAGTCTACGTGTACATACGCTGTTTCCTTAGGAACAGACAACTCGGAAGACAATTATTTGAAATAGCTCGTCCTATTTTATCTTGAACCACAAATGAATGACACCTTCTCACCTCGAATGAGCAATTAGCCAAAGAAGATGACCCAAAAATAATACCCCCTCAATGTAAACCAGTCCCATCTCCATTCAAAGTCTCCCCTAAAAATAGCCATGCAACCCACCTCCAAGTATCGCGCCTATTGTTCCCGTGAAAAGGGGTCTAGACAGGGCTATTCATCTCCACTTCGTTTCACCTGCGCAGGGAGAGGGAGGATGAGGGGGCGATTGCACGGGGCTATTTAAAGCGGGAAGTTAATTCCTATTCATGAAGTGGGAACGATGAGAGGAGGAAGACGGGCTGTACAATGGAGGAGAGATACGTGGGGGCTGTGTAGACATCGTGCACGGATGAATAAAATGTACTACTCGCCTACTCTCGCCTACTCTATTAACATACACAACCTGATACAAGATATATCGCTAACTCATAAAAAATGAAGAGCTCCCTAAAAGCACTAATAAACAGCCCCCTCAATGGGTGGGGGGAGATGAAGAAAATAAATAAGAGAACTGTAGCAATGTTTGAAATGTATACAATCACTGTTGTTAAAGATAAACTCCAGTACTGGTAATGCAATTGCATTGTGAAAGAAAAGGTGTGGAATGGAGCAGAAACAGTTGATCATGTAGCATGTAAGTATTGGTGTGCAATGCAAGGTTCTGGAGTCATCAAAATCATAATAAATTTGGCCGAGTCTTGGTAAAGTAACAAGCACCGACACAGAAAGCTATATATGGGACAACACACATGGTGTCGGGGTTGGTACTACCTTGATTTCCTTGTCTTTCTATGCTCATTACTCAGCCAGTATACATTTTCTCTCAAAATTGTTTGGCACATGTCTTTTATTTGTAATCTAGAACATTCAGTGTAAGTTTCGTTTGATTCTGTGAGAATTAATTTGCTTTTTTTTACCAGAACTGGAGTTTATCTTTAATACAAGTAACAGCCTATGTATAATATAATAATTCCCTATAAACAAATTTCCTTATCGACATAAATATAGCAATCAGGATCTATGCTTGTTTTTAATCTTTGTTCCTTCTTCAACACTCATGTTCTATTTTGATCTATGCATCAAAACGTTCAAAGACATCCGGCAACAAGGCTAAGGAAACAACACGATAGTCAGTCGGGGTTGGTATACAAGGCTAGATAACTTGTATTCATACCAGTCGCCCCTTAAAAAGGACA
Source organism: Strongylocentrotus droebachiensis (assembly GCA_035222895.1). Lineage (NCBI taxonomy): Eukaryota > Metazoa > Echinodermata > Echinoidea > Camarodonta > Strongylocentrotidae > Strongylocentrotus > Strongylocentrotus droebachiensis. Next base: position 4,070 of record JAVYIG010016892.1, read on the forward strand.
TCTTAAGAAGAAATATACATGGTAGAAATATACATGGTAGAAATATACAAGGTAGAAATATACATGGTAGAAATATACATGGTAGAAATATACATGGTAGAAGTATACATGGTAGAAATATACATGATAGAAATATACATGGTTGATTTCTAAGACTTATTTGTGTTCTAACTGGCAAAAGTATCACAGCAAGATTGTAGAGTATTGTAATACAAAAAAAATTATCAAAGATTTCTTTTCACAAATGAAAGAGGGATTTAAGCTCTTGATTGACCATGCTACAGCACAAAAAATATCCAAACAAACACAGTTGAGGGCAATAATCTGTTGAAAACGTTTTTTTTTCTTTCTAAATTAGCACACATGGGTCTTGGACGGTACTTAACAATGGTTTTCAAATGGTATAAGAAGGGTATACAGTTGTACATCTCTCAATACAGCTACAGAATACATCAACTCCACATAAACAAGAAAAACTAATCTATTAAAACTACAGGAAATTAAACAAATGAATATGTAAATGGTATTTCATACAAATCATGAATTAATAATGGCACAAAACAGAGACCAGCTCACAAAGTCATTGAAATAATTGATGTCTCATCCTCTAAATATTTGATGTTTTGTCTTTTGATAAATTTGATGCATTTGCTTAAAGTAGTCAAACATTCAATTCAAGAGTATTACATGTACATTGTACATATATAGTTGGTGAAGTGTTGGGCAAACCTCTGATGAAGGTCACTGAAAATAAGCATTGTAGATTTTGAAAAATTGAAAATTCAATTTGTACAGCTACTTTATAAGTCAAATCAGACAATAGTTTGTGTGATATTAAATGCACCTCAACCGAATTACAGGATAAAAGGAATTTGTTCTCAAGTAATGGTGGAAAAAACAGTAGAGGTCCGTCAAATGTTTAAATGGCTTTGTGAAATGGTGAACTAAAAAAAACAAAAATGCAAAAAGAATGGTTGCCTTCGACGATAACAACATAATTAACTCAACTTTTGGCATGCAGTGCAGATAAACGCGACACCAGACTTGTACCCCAAGATGAAAACCTGTGGCCTTTGAACTTTGACACAGGTTTAGACCTTACGGGTCAAGCCGAGGTCACAAAACAGAAAACCAAAAGCATGCGCAAAAACTGAAGAACAGCAGGGAACGGAGTTGAAACAAAGCAAAATAAACTGTAAACAAAAATAAAATATACTGTAAACAAAGCAAAATAAACTGTAAAAAAGCAAAATAAACTGTAAACAAAGCAAAATAAACTGTAAACAAAATAATATACATCTGTACAAGTGGGTGCACCCAGTTTGTAATAACAGAAATAGCAGGAATATGGCATATCAATTGCAAAGGTTGATGAAAGACTGATTTGAGGAGGCTAATTTTAATTCATAAGTCATATTTTTGCTTCATTGAACTGCAAAGATCACATCCAATTCATCTGTGATACGGGGACAAATTGAAATGGACATGTATTCTCTGATCTCGATCATTTGAGTGTTAAGGATCTTTTCTTTTTTTGCCATGATCTTTTAAAAAATAATTTTATGTGGAGAATATAATTTTCTGTCGAATTTGGGGCTGTGTATCATAACAGTTTCCATGACTACTGAAGAGGAGAAGAAGATAAAAATGAACAATGATTTGAATAGGACACTTTAGACTTATAAAGCCATCAGAATCCTAGATTTATTGATTTTCCCCCTTTTTTTCTTTTTTTTGTTAGACCCAGACAACCCACTTGTACATAAATCACATAAAAGAAATACAATTTTTAAGAGAGAAATCAAATAAGCATGCAAGCATAGCACAGTCCTTCAAGTTTGGACAAAAATAATTAAAAAAGGTTTATTAAAATAAACCCATGTGAACAAAAATTGCAGAATTTAACCGAAAAATTGCCAATTGTACTATAAAAAGGGGCATTTTATATTTCACACTGTGTAGCCAATTAAGAGACTTTAATTTAGGTACAATGAAATTGATCTCATTAGAAAATTGCAAAATGTACTCCATTGGAAACAGACTTTAAAAATGCTGTATTTTGTAATCCTTTCTGCTCATGTATAATGTGAAATTCCTAGCACTTTGGATCAAAAGATAATGCCAAAAGTGTTGCTAAAAGGAAACACTGTACTGCTATGGTTTAAAAAGATATCAACACTTCCTAATAGTCAGAAAGGAATTAATTCTTACAATTTTATGAGAGTCAATGCCCCTCTTGGCTTAAGAGACTATTTTCTTTTTTAAATTACTGGTATCAAAAAAGTGATTTTCAACAAACCATAATGTTCTTCACAGATTTCAACAAAACGTTAATGGTATTAAAAAGGTATTCACTGATTTCAAAAGAAATAATAAATGCAGGATTACACAAAAACCACATAAACCTCAAAAAAAGATATAAGTGGGAGAGAGGGAAAAAAACATGTTGATCTACTCGATACCACATGAATTATGAATATGTCAATGTTCATCATGATTTCTATAGATCACTGACTAGACAAGAGCAGGAATTTACAGGACAATTTCAAAACAGAGATGTGTACATTGGTTATTTGCTGATTGCTTTAAAGAAAATGTTTTAAAAGATTGAATGGGATCTGCATGAAGGCCCAGGGATTGCACGTTGGTACTTTGTGTCTTTGTTCTGCTCTGATCCGTTTCCCCATACGTGGGGAGGTGTAGAACATAACGTGTACAAGTGTGCCCCAAAATCTGTGTGGCTATTGTAAATGAATAATTCCCATTATAAAACTTGTTTCTTCTTCCATCTTTAGATAGTTTTATGACATTTTCACTTTCAAGAATCTCACACAAGGGACAATATGAGATAAAATTGTACTCTGCTGTTTTCTAAATGGTAGCAAGGTGTAATTTGTGATTTTGTTTTCCTTCTTGAAGCAATAGGTTGGTTCTCACCAAATTTCTGCTGAACTGTTAAATAGTTCCTTTAGAATCATTGTCCTTTTTAAGCTGTAGTCAATAGGTACATTACAACTATATTGCTCTATACTGGCACGACGGTCATCTTGAAGAACATTATGATTAATTCATGAAAGCATATATCAAAGAGGAGAGTAAATCCTACAATGCAGTCTTATCTCAATCAAAATCTCGGTACTTGACCGACGAGATTGCGCAGTGTGACACCAAGCATCTTTTTCAGCTTGTTCAGATGCTTTCTCGCCCAAAGTCACAGCATACTCTACCGGACCATGAGTCAGACATAAATCTGGCTAATGACTTTGGACAATTTTTCTACAACAAGATTCAGGACATCGTCACCAATCTTCAGGGGACTACTAGCCGCTCATCAGATTGTGAGGATGGAGTGACGACGCACAAACTCTCTTCTTTTGAACCTGTATCAGAATTGGAGGTGCAAAAGGTGATCCGTGAGAGTTCTTCTAAATCGTGCCGACTTGACCCAATACCGACTTGGCTCATGAAAGATTGTATTAATGAGCTTGTACCATTTGTAACTGAACTTGTTAATCTGTCCCTGTCTTCTGGAGAGGTACCTGCAGCGTACAAGACATCACACGTCACTCCTCTCTTGAAAAAAACATCTTTGGATCGAAATGAGTTTAAAAACTACAGACCGATCGCGAATCTTCCTTTCATCGCCAAGACTCTAGAGAGGATTGTAGCTGCTCAGCTCAGGACACACTTAGAAGACAATAGTTTATATCCTGTCATGCAATCCGCATACCGTCAGTTCCATTCGACAGAAACAGCCCTCTTGAAGGTTGCCAACGATCTCTTGTTAGCCATTGACAAAGGACTTGAAGCTATTCTTATTCTGCTAGACTTCTCGTCTGCGTTCGATACGATCGATCATAGCATGATGATACAACGTTTCTGTAATAGATATGGATTTGAGGGAGCCGTCCTGCAGTGGCTTGCCTCCTACTTGGAAAACCGATCCCAGGTCATCGTTCTCAATGGTGTCCAGTCCGAAGCATTTCCACTAACTTGGGGAGTACCACAAGGATCCGTTGTGGGACCGTTGGACTTTATACTTTACTCTGGTCCCCTCAGTGACGTCATAAGGTCCCATCAGGGTGTTGACCACATGATGTATGCAGACGACACACAAATGTACCTGATATTGAAGCAAAGTGAAATCGCCAGTGGGGTGGTGAGACTGGAGCAGTGCATCGCAGATGTGCAAGTCTGGGCTCGTGATAACAACCTCATGCTTAATGGTGCCAAGACAGAACTCATGCATGTGACGTCAGCATTTCGTAAAGCCAGTGAGCTGCCAGATTTTGAAGTAGACTGCACTACAATCAATCCATCAAAATCGTCTATTAATCTCGGAGTCGCAGTGGATGACAAACTTACCATGAAGCAACATGTCCAGAAATCATGCAGAGCCGCTTCGTTTGGAATTTACCGGATCGGAAAACTCCGAAAGTACTTGGACCAAAGTTCTACTGGGCGCCTAATAAATGCATTTGTGACATCACACATTGATTACTGTAATAGCCTGTTGATAAATCTACCCAGCTCACATCTGACCAAACTCCAACACATCCAGAACACTGCAGCCCGTCTCCTCACACGCACAAGAAAGTACGAACACATAACACCTATTCTTCGTTCTCTTCACTGGCTCCCCATTCCACAGCGCATCCAATTTAAGGTACTGCTTCTCACCTACAAGGCCCGTAATGGACTTGCTCCAGCATACATCAATGGACTCATTTCACCAAAGGTGCAAACCTCTTCCATCAGGCTCCGCTCATCATCATCTGTTCATCTTCAACTATCATCTGGTCCTCGAACTCACACCCGCTATGGAGATCGTGCCTTCTCTGTATGTGCTCCTAAACTCTGGAATAATCTCCCCGTCTCTGTCCGTGAATCCCCAACTCTTGACACTTTTAAACGTAGACTTAAGACCTATCTATTCAACACGAAGTAATTGTCCATCATCATGCCGTATTTATAACCACATGTCCTATCTTCTTGTAATTTATTTATTGTTTAATGTACATAATTATTGCAGTTTCATTGATAATAATAATAATAATGATACTTAATTATTGTATTTACATTTTCATTTTTCATTACCATGTTATTGTTATACATTGTTAGTCAAGTAATTCGTCCAAATTAAGCGCATTGTTCATTTCACGCTTCTTGTTGATCCTTATTACATATTTAGTTTAACCGTACTTTTCATTTCACTTGTTTTGTAAAGCGCTTAGAAACTGTACTTGTATACCAGCGCTATATAAATCTTAATTATTATTATTATTATATATGGACAAAATTCCTATATTGATATTGTCATACAAAGTTAATCAAGGCTTCACAAATATATTCATGAAGTATCGAAAGTCCTGAGCATTGTCTGCTTGCTATTTCACAGTAAATCCTGTTTCGCTTTCTGTACTGCTCAATTTCCCGCTTGAAAGATCCAGACTTTAATTCATATGCTCTTTTTCCAGTCGATGAATTAGCCCTCGTCTCGCAACGACAGAGAGATCTCAACTTTTCTGATTGATTTTTTTATGAGGAGTAGGAGATGAGTGGCAAAGAATGAGTTTGGAGTGGGAAGGGATTCATTAATTGTTAGCAAGTAGTTGTGGTAGTCATTTTCTTGGAAGTAGATGTAGAAGTAGTAAAGTAAAGTAGCAGGAGTACTGTAGTAGTCCTGTCATGATATCATGGTGGTGGTGGTGGTAATAGAAGTGGTACTACGGTAGTAGTGGTATTGGTATTTGTGGTGGTGGTAGTGGTAGTGGTAGTAGTAGTAGTAGTAGTAGTGAAAGTAGAAGAAGTAGTAATAAATGTATTATTAGTAGCAGTCGTAGTCATTGTAGTAATAGTAGTAGTACAAGTAGTAGTAGTACAAGTAGTAGTAGAAGTAGTTGTAGTAGAAGAAGAAGCAGCAGCAGTGGTAGTGATGATTGTGGTTGTGGCAGTGTCAGGGGTGGTAGTGGTAGTAGCAGTGGTAGTGATAGTAGCAGTAGCAGTAGTAGTGGTGGTAGTGGTGGTCATGGTTGTGTTGATGGTAGTGTTAGTGGTGGTAGCGTAGTGGAAGTGATAGTAGCGGTAGTAGTGGTGGTAGTGGTGGTCATGGTTGTGTTGATGGTAGTGTTAGTGGTGGTAGCGTAGTGGAAGTGGCAGTGAAAACATATTCACCCTTTGCTTACAGGAACCTGGTGGTCCTGTGTTAAGCCTATGGGACCTATGCAATTCAGTAGTCACCGGGTTAGGTTCATCAAAATTAAAAACAGTCAACAGAAAGAGCCAATTAGGTCATGTCAATCATGACAAATAGAATGTAAATAAAGAGTAAATGCAAAATAATGAACACAAAACAAAAATAATCCAAATCACATCATAAAATGCAGCATGCATTCAAATAAAAATTCAATTGCCGATGAGTATTCTGTTCGGCCTACTACCCAAAGGGCATAACCTGTGTACCTGTATCTCCAGCACAAGTTAAGACCTTACGGGTTTAGGCCAACCAGCAACAACAGGTCTGCTAAGGTCCCTCTGCCGCCAACCGTCCACCTGCAAGAAAAATCCTTCTGCAACTACAATAACGACTCTCATCTCTGTGAATAGATCTCGCATCAAGTCAATAAGAGACTGGCCAAAGGTCAACAAAACAGTTGCCGGATCCACAATGACCCACAATTTTAACTCTAGCCCCCAAATTCTAACTCGGACCCAACAAATTTATGAATCATTAACGGAGGGGGTGGGGGAACGTGTACCCAGACCTTAAAATGGTGATCCGGATCCTACTTCATACAGTGTAACAAAAAAAAGAAAAAGGGAAGAGCCATGCACTAACTTTCTGTTAAGTTCTTGGGGTCAAAGATTCACACCAACTTTGGAATCATCATATAGCAAAAGGATCATACAGACAGACTAGAAATCAACATTGTATAAACAAATGTCATATAAAGAAGCTAAATTTGATGAGGTCTGTTGACAGACCGCTGGCCAATGATATTAGTGCATACTTGCGATAAGCCCTATCCAGTCATACGATACAATGTTCATACTACAGCCGGGCCCTGATTCTTTATTCAGTTTACGTCTAAATGATGCTTAAACAGGCGTTTCGCTACATGACATTTCATTATACAATGTTCATACCAGGAAAAAATCGCACAACTATACAATGAATGCAGGTAGTATGAACACAGGGTTATTTTTGGGGTCAAATGATGACAGTTTCAGGAAGAAAACAATGGATAACAGTCCTTGACAAGTCACACGACTGACCGAGTTGCCAATTTAAAATTCCTTCCACAACTACAAGGATTTGACTTATGCACATTGAATAGGGAACTTCATGGGGAAAGGAACTTTCTGCCAGGCATTATCGAGTGTGAAAACAATGCAGGATGCCCTTGGCATGTCATCTGACCGAGTTGCCAATTGAGGAGGAACGTATTTGAGGAAATGATGTTCCTGACATTCTTAAGAAACAATTGGAAAAGTCCTTGAGAAGTAATAATTTGCCAATCCAAAATGACTTTCAAAACATTGCCTCTGCACAGTATGTTAACTTTTTGAGGAAGAAGATTTCTACAATTTCAAGTAAAAAATCAAACAAACGGTAAACAAAGTCCTTGAAGATCACATGACTGAGTTGCCAATTTGAGAATCAATGAACAACGTTGCTAGCTCTTTTCAATTGATATACGACTTTAGATCAGAATACCAGCAATTTCTATTCCTAACACTTCAGTTGGCCGATGTGGTTCAAATTAAGGCCATCCCATAGGATTTCGGGTAAGAAATGCAATGTAATACCCAAAATATTGAATCGCTATCAACACAAATCCAAATATCATATAAATCAAAGAGTTTTTTTCAAATAGCATGTCAGTAACGTTTCTCTGTGTTACAGAAAGACAAGTTAGCAGTTTATTGCTATGTTGCAATGTACTTTGACGTGCAATCGATAGATCATACAATATTTGCATTACGGGATGTATTAAATGCGTTTGATTTCTTTCTTTATCCCAATTCATATCATAACTAGACAAGTCTAAAGTAATGTAAAACTTTGGAGGGTACTAATTTTTTGCCTGTGCATGGGCCTCATACCACTAAGCTTAAGCAATTGACTGTCTGATGGCTTGATCAGTCAAACGATCAATTAATTGTACGATGGCTTGATCAGTCTATATCGGATGACAAATTTAGTCTAGACGGAGCTACCCATTGGTTTCACTTTAATGAGCTCGAACAGACACTCAGACATGTTTGGAGTCCCATACAGGTCATTCCTTGAGATTGGGGCAAAAAATACAACAATGCCTATGATGTAACAATGCCTATGATGTCACAATGCCTATGATGTCACAATGCCTATGATGTCACAATGCCTATGATGTAACAATGCCTAAGATGTCACAATGCCTATGCTGTAACGTTGGGTATGAGATCTTCTACTACACGTGGAAGATGAAATCAACTGTTGGAAGATTTTAATGCAATTAATTAATAGTTGTGCCCTGACAGAATCAATCCTGTTTCAGTTATGCTCTTCAAAATCTTTCCCTCCATATGTTTTTCTTTTCATACCAGCATCACATTTCATGTGTACATCACATGAAATTTTGGTCTATAATGTTGATTTTGCCATGTACATAGCTGGCTATGCATTTTATGTTAAACTCAATTGGAGCAAACATTGATATTGACAAAAATGCACAAAACCATTTCTCCTTCGAAAGGAATAAATTACTGTAAACACTGTTATTTTTGTGTGATTAGTTTTTCGCATGGAGCTACCCGAAAACATATTCTCAGGTTCTTAAATTCGCGTTGCATGCAATAATTCAGCCTGTTAAAAAAAAGTCGTGCTTATATTTTCAAGAGTTCTAAAATTTGCGCTTGCCGATCTTAGCGCGAAATCTGCGAAAGGTAATGTACCGCAACTATTTCAACTTCTACAGTAGCTTCCGTTACGCTGCATACAACTGAAGCATTCATATTCAGGTAGGAGAATTTACCAGCCGGCCTCCGGCACGGTAGAGGATTACGGGTATCGATATGTAGACTAGCGTGGTAGGAGACAATATGGTGAACTGAAGGCTTAGCAATAACGCTGAATGGAGGTTGCATACATTATACATAATGAGAAGAGCTTTGTAGGCAGACAGGCAGGTAGGTATAGGGAGGGTTTTATGTGTACATAAAAACCAGACAGCAATTAAATTAGTGATTGACTGTCTTTTGAATTCTAACTCCAAACCCTCCCCCCCCCCTACCATCTCTCTCTCTCTCTCTCCTTCTCTGTCCCTCTTTCTCCTCTATTTTAATTTCTCAATTTAATGAAATTATCTTCATTACAATTACATGTATCTCATCTGCAGATCTTTAGTTTGCTTTGAATTGAACTGTAAACTGTAAAATTATAATTTTCTAAAATTTGATGGACATTACGGTTTACCGCATTGATACGACATCACATTAAAGTACACGTTAGCAATGATTGGAAGTGTACAGTTTTTATCAGCAGACAGCGATTCATACTTTAACCAGCATGTCCAGTATTGCACTCTTATATCACAAAATACAGAAATATTAATTGGTTCCTCTCTAATAATATCTTTCCCTCTCCAAACGTTTGTTAATCATATTAAACTTATCAATCCTACCTTCATTAAGCTTTGTCAAAATATATTTGTCCTGTTTTTCTATGGTATCAATCTCATTTCATTTCATTCAAACCTCTCTCTCTCTCTCATTTCCTTCCTTCATTTCTAATCATACAAATTAATTTGTTCCCATCTTTCTCCATCACACTTGTCCTTGTCCTTTACCTCTCTCTCTCATATTGCTCTCAATCAATGTTCAATATGTCACAGACTCTAGCAGACAGCACGAGGCCCATCACGTTTTTTGCATTGCCAGACTCTGGGCAACACACAACCTACAACGTATAGACCCCGTGATGCATTAGAGTCCCGAGTGGATATCGACACCTGACATGCCTTTTCATTATCTCTCTCTCTCTCTCCCTCCTATTACCCCCCCCCCCCCCCCACTACTGACCTACTCCCACCCTCTCCCACCCTCTCCCACCCTCTCCCACCCTCTCCCACCCTCTCCCAACACTCTCCCTTCTCTTTCTACCTGAATCTCAGAAACCCTATGCCCTAGTGTTGGACATGTAGCATATGTACTAGACATGGTTTAAATGTACAGCAAACTTCTAATACCGGTACTGTACCGTATTTCTTTCTCTTTCTATCTTTCACTATCTCTAGATCTCTCTTCCTTATTCCCTCCCTCTCCCTCTCCCCCCTCCTTCTCCCTCTCCCCCTCTCTCTCTCTCCTAGTTTTTTGTTTGTATGGCTATCTCTGTTCATCTCTCCACTCATGTTATCTATGTCTGCCCATCCCTCTTTCCCTCTCTCTTTCTCTCTCTGAAGCTATGTTGCCCCTCTTGCCTTCCTGCCTCATCCTTGCTCCCTCTCCCACCCTCTCTCTTAGTTTGTCTCTGTATGCCTATCTTTATCTCTACCCATCTCTCCATACATGTTATCTCTGTCTGTCTGCCCATCCCTCCCCTCTCGCCCTCTCTCCCAACTAGGTCAGCTAGCCAACCCAGACAGAAATGCAGAGATGAGCTAGTCTACGCCACAGACCCATGAACTCTTTATGAACCCGGCAACCAGAAGCCATACTCTATGTGGTAGACATGCATTATATATGTACTGGACATATAATACAGAAAACCAGAGCTCAAATGCTGAATTCCTCTTTCTACTCACAAATACTTCCTTCTGCAAAAGTAAATCCACTAATTCTCTGCCACAATAACTTTAAGATTCTAAGAATCTGTTGTTGTCACATTTTTCAGCTGATTGGAAATTCCTAGGCGCCCGACTGGTTTTGATGTTAGTCAGTCCGAGGGAAACGCCCTGGATAGCGGGGCTGCGGAAGAGACTACTCTGGCAAGATTGAAATGGGTTTGATAAGAGCATGGATGAACACAATGGCTGGTAGTGGTAAACATGCAGCAAGCAATGAGAGTTTGCAGACACAAAACCTGTTAGAATAGAACCATTAACTATGTCAGGGTGATGTAAGTTTAAATGGAGTCCATTGTAGCATATTGTAGCATGTAGACTTTAACAGTTTGCATGAACAAGTGGAAATTTTAAAAACAAAATAAAAGACAGGAGCAGTATGTACCCTGGTGCTGACAATTCAAAAAGCAGGTCTGGAAAACTGACATATAACACTACCTTATATATACTACTAATAAATTAAAATAAATGCAAAAACAAAATAGGCTACATAATAATCAAACCAGTAGAATCTCACTGCAATTAAACAAAGCAAATACAAAATGAGCTCCCAAAGTGACAACAACTATAAAGTATTCCATAACTATGGCAGACTGTGAATTGTAAGACTCTTCTTAAAGACTATACTTCATAGGCAGTATACTGTAGCTGCCCCTGACGAAACAGCCAGACACTAATTAAGTTTAATACGTAGTGTAGACCCATGGGGATATGGAGTTGTTAAAGTGTCACAATCGAGTCTGTGTTTGCAGACTAATCAAATGCCTTGAGCTGGGCTGTCTGCCTAGTCTGAATTCAAGGTATTCCATTGGTATTTTTCCTTGATCTTTTACACAACAGCTGCAGCTGTAGACAGTTGCATTGAACGTCATTAGCCCATCCCTACCTACAATACTATGTGATATACATTGTATGGTTTGATATACATTGTATGGGAGGCAATAGGCTCTTTTGGTATTAATTTAACCAAATTTAATGCATACGTTTTTGTTATAGTGCAAATGATTTCATTCATCTTTGACAGATAGCATCTCAACAATATAGTCAGCAAGGAAAGATGGGCCTTCACAACTTCATTTTTTCCATAGCATCAAGGGAAGAAAATTAGGTACAATGAATTTTCAACGACAAACTGTAAATGGACCCCATATAAAAATGTTACCATAGGAATAGCATGTTCTCCTGAAAACAAATGCATCACAATTATTGGGGTTCAATAGAGGAATAACGTTACATGAACCGTGTAATCTAAACTGTATTGTAAATGACCCCCACATGGAAATGTTACCATAGGAATGGAATGTTCACGTAAACATAAACAGAAATGCAACAAAACTATTGATTTTCAAAGAAAAAAAAGGTTGCACAAACCATGTAACTATCGAGGTTCAAGGAAAAGAAATGAAAGGTTTCATGAACCACGTAAATATAATTTAAATAGTGAACAAAGTGACACTCTAGGTACAGAGCCTGCTAAGTAAAGCGGCAATCTTTTACTCCCAGAGTGGGAAAAAAAAACATAATTACAGAAGCAAGATTATATCTATAAGCAGTGGATAAACTTCACTCGTATTAAAATTCTCTAGGGGGGGGGGGGGGGGGCATGCATAACCAAGTTTTAATGGTAATTTAAATTGATATAATTTGCAATGCAAATTCTGTTTCCTTTACTTATCAGCTATTTTCTTCAAAACGCTTAGAGGCAATTTGCAATTTGCGGTATACAAATATTATTATTATTATTAGTAGTAGTAGTCGTGAACATAACCCCGACATGTAAAATATCAATTTAATTGATTTTTTACTCCATTCAAACTCTACATGTACAATGTAGTAGCGCTTCCAGCTTGGTACCCTCATTAAATATATTGACATACATGTAGATGTGGTCGGTTTTAAATGTATGAGACAAAATAGCTTCGATTTTTACCTTCTGCTGGAATTTGTGATTGTTGCATTACAATTTGTACTCCTTCAAATATAAAAGATACATTAAAACTTTATATTCATTAAACATATTTCTAGCAACCACCATACACTGGTGTAGAGGAGCAGAAAGTTCATCTACGTTTGATTGACAGCTCATTCTCTTTACAATGCATCTGCAAAAACATCAGGACTGCATTTTCTCAGATATTTTCCATGCCATTCCATCTTTCACAATGACCTTCCAATGACCTGTGACCTAGTTCTGTGACCTGCCACTCTGGTTCCCTGCTGGGTTGACCAGACATGAGTCAGACCATCCACGGTAGTCTTCAAATCTAGACCCTTGTACTGCCATTGACCATGCTTTTGTGATGGAATTTGTCTATTTCTTCAACTCTTACACTAAATCCAATTACAAAACTTGTACAGAACATGAATACCGGTACACATAATCTCTGCACTGAACATAACTTCACAATCGAACATCTAACAAGGAAAACTAATTCAAAAACATCTTTAGAGGAATATGAAATTTGGTTTGTTGTACAGAAACAAGTGAGAATGATACAATGACACATACATGTAATATGCACCAAAGGTACAACTGATATTACACCAAATTTTTAGTTATTTGCATTGAATTTTGATTTTGAGAAAACATTGAAAATAACTGCAAATTGCAGTCACGTAATAATCTATTGTGACAATGCAATGATAAGAATCGCAATGAAATATTTCAAAAATTAACATTTATGCTTTTGAAGATGCACCAAAATACATGAACTGTACATGAAGGTTGTCATCACCTTGAAATTCCTTACATAGTCAACTTCAGATTATAAGAAGTCCAATAAAATATCGAACAATAGTGATTGCTTTCAAAGACGGAGCAAAATAGATATTTTTCTGCAGGCTGCAAAGACCTCCTTTTTTCACCATGCAGTTTCACCAAACGTGTAGCTAGTTAGCATCTATAATGGCTGTTTTTTCTACTACTGCCCTGGACAATGCACTCTGAATGACCAGTGACCTACTTCCTGCTTTTAATATCTAGACCCCTGGGCTTGACCAGTCAACAACAGTCCACAGAGGCACGCCTAGTCTACGCTCCTAGACCCTCCTAACCCCTTTTCATTTTAACCTGCCGCTTACTGTGTGTTCATTTCATTGCCCTGTCGGTTCATAAAATGCATTCTTTTCTCAGGGGGGCTCTTTTATAACTTTCGGGGCTAATTCGCCCTGAGCCCCTATGTATTTTTCCCTGGGTAAAACAGAGCAGCGTTTTGGAAAGTTTGAATTTTCCATTTATTTTGCATATCACCAACCATTGCAATTTGTTTTTGGGTGCCCAATTTTATAGAAAAATATGAAGATAATTGCGTTTTTTTCTTCAAACTATTGCACATAACACACTTCCTGTGAATGCTTTCAATTGTGATTGGCCAGTTTCCCATTCCTATTAGCACTTCTAAGAAAATAAGAGCTCATATGAAGAGAAATGACAAATTTGATGTCAATTTAAATGCAGAACTACACAATAGTTAGAAATGTATGGTGCATCAAATGACCAAATACCTTGGACTAGCCACTAACAGAAAATTAGGGTTTACCAGCAAAGACTAGGTGGTCTTAGACCAGCTTCCATGCTGGACATAAATGACCTTGACCTTCTTCTTGCCCTGCTGGCCATGGCATTGATTTAATCTGCAGACTGTCCAGCCTATTAGCAAGGACAATGGCCAGACTGACCACAAAAACCACAGCATTGCTGACCACAAGGCTAGTCTACCCTGTTCAGACCCAACAAACTAGTGCATTCCCAGACTTCTTGTTGAAGTATATCCTTTTCTCGATAAATCATATTTTCTTAATTTTCTTCAATTCCTTTATCCCCCTCTCTCCCTTGGTCTAATCTTATTTGTTCCTCTCCTCTGAATCAATAGCTGGATACAATGGTCATGACACATATCCTTGGGTAGTACCACTGACTGTATATGCTCCAATAGGCTTACAAGTATTCTTTTCAAAGGGGAACAACATTTGCTTTATCAGGAAGCAACTCTCAACATTTGAGAATGAATATTCTAAAATTCACAAAGTGGAAACTCCCCCATGTCCATATGCTTTGTAAATATGTGAATATGTGGGGTCATTCAATTTGGGATATGCCTCAACTTTGAAATGGTAAATTCAAACAATAAAAATGGTTCAACAATCATAACTTTCATCCTGCCTGTAATCCTAAAGTCAAAGGGACAAAGTGTAGCATGCATCAAAGTTAGAGGCTCATGCACAGCAAATTAGTCCAATCACAAAAGTTCTTAATTCAATACATGAGATAAGTATATGTAATATACATGTAGAGTGTAATTGGTCAAAACATTTCACGCTCCCACAAGCATGAAATGAGGTCTGAATAGAGAGACCAATGAAGTCTGACCAGTCTGAATATAAATGTGACAACATGCGATTGAATTTCACACTGCCCATGACAGCTCTCTGCACTGGTCAAGCTTCCGCTCATGGTCACTCCATTGTTGACCAGCTGGTCACTTCTAGGGTCATTATCAGGATCCTTGAATGAAGCCCTCTTGGGTCATTATTATACCAGCAAATGCTCTTTGTTGCAATAATTGAGTAACAATACAGCCCTTCCCCCTTCAAATCTGGGGCTTGGGGTCATTCATTTTTGCAAAATAGAGAGCTATAGCTTTGCAGTAGTCTTTCATACCAGACCCCATCTAGTCACAGCAAAGCAACTGATATAGAATGTAGTTGCTATGCAGGCAGTATTTCAAATGTGACATAAAAAAGAAAAATTGTAAAGATTCAAAACAGGAATGTATAAATAGTAGCTGCCAAGTCCAGCTATGAACCGTTTCCATCATAGTCAAAACCTATTCAATTTTGAAACACCCTATGAGGACTATTGAATTCATCTCATGTACTTCTTTGCTACAGCTTTTAATTGCATTTACTAATGACCATTCCCAAGTCTTACTTAGTCATAGATTATCAGTTTTAAATTCCATCTGTACTAGTTTGGCCAGGAGGGATCAAGTACACCAACCAGCGTGGTCACTGACAGGTGGCTTTCTCATAAACTCAGCTCTCAAATAACATACGAAAAAGAGGATCATGGGGGACCAACGGGCACTGATTACGCATTGTTTTCTATATACATGTAGAGGGAGCAAGTATTAGGGCTTTAATAGGAACCCTTTAAAACCAAAATTGAAACCTATCATTTTTGTTTAGATACCCTATAACACTTATAATATTCACCCCCTCTGTCCCTCTTCCCTATAGGCCTATAGCTTTTAATTGCATTTACTAATGACCTTTAGCCAGCCTTCATGGGTATAATGTCCGGTCCATTGGTCTAGCAAGTACATGTAGGCCTAATAGCAAGGCGCATAACACCACAGTTACAACGCCAAGACTGGCACCAAACCGACCACGGACCGAACAAGAAATTGCATTACCCCTCAGGATCAAGAATTGGTCGATTTGGAGTCGGTCTGCAGTAAAAGAGGCTTTCTTCTTACAGCTATACGATAAGTCAATATAAAGTAACTATCTTCTTTTTTTCTGAGCTGAATGCTGTATCCATACATGTGCATGTAGCAAAATGCCTGATAATGAAGCATTATGTGAGACGGTTTGATCAAGGTCTGTAGTCCTTTTTTCTTCTTTTTTTATTCTCCATATTTTTCTCAGTGTTACTGGGGTCTAAGTGGGGACGGTCAAGTGGGTAATTCAGGGTCGTTGATGGATTCAGAAATGACCAGGGAATGAAGAGACTTGGAGCCTGTTCACACACAGGGAAATTTATATGAAACATTCTGAAGGATCTTAGAAAGTGTCGTCGTATAGCAAAAGGGGTAGCGTAACACAAGTGAAAAGAAAATATTGTGTGAAGAAAAATTGTATGAAGAAACTAGATCAACAGGCATATGTTTCAGCCTCAGCTTACATGTACATTGTAGATGGCCATTCATCAGCAAACAGTCACTTTAAACCCAGCCGTGTACAATATGATGAACAAATTAGAAGTGTACCTTGATACTTGAAAGATTTTTCTTTCAAATTTTGCTAAAACCTCCGTTCAGGTAACGCTTCATTATCCCACATTTTGTTGCATGTATTTGACATTCAGCTCAGACAAAAATAACAATTACTTATTAAGTTATTGACTTAATCTATAGCTGTATCATTTTCATATAGCTATACATGTACATGTACAAAGAATTTTGCTAGTCTAAATAGGGAGTTACCCAGGTACCAGCATTGAAGTGGGTAGGCTGGAGATCTAGTACCTGGGGAGTAATTATGGGCAGAGCATTATATGAATACAAGCAGTATGAACTATGACCGAAATTATAATATCACACTCTCTCCCTCTCTTTCTTTTTTCTCTCTCTCTCTCTCATTTTTTTTTTCCCCCTTCTACCTACTGTAATACAGTGCTTTGGAAGTTATTATCCCGACAATCACACACTATATATGTGAAGAGATAGATGGATGGCCAGGATATTATCAAATTGGCAATGGAACTTGATTTATTGTGAAATGTAAGCTTTCAATCAATTCGCCTATTGGAAATCATACCCCTTTCCCTATAAATTATGGTGATATAAGGTGAGGAAGGCCATCCACAGCCGGTGCATTTGGATGGTTCTACGACATAATATGCGCTGGTGAAAAATTACTATGCGGTCAATTACTTTGCGGTCAATTAATTCCACCAGTCAAATCTGTGACTTCACTTTGTGTTAATTTCATGCTTCAACTCTTGATCAGGTTATCTATTAAAGCCTAGTACATTTAATCTAAAGCACTGACCCTAACCTAGCACTGACCCTAACTTAACCCTGACCCTAACCCTAAGTCTAAGCCAAAGTTTTAAACACCCACCCCTTCACCTACCCTACACATTACCCCAACTATAACTTTTTCAACCTTAGAATAAAAGACAAACAATTGCAGCCCATTCCCATCACCTTATACCTTTGATATAAGATACTCTGGAGAAATTGTTGCCAGAGAAAAAAATTCATATCAACACTATGACAGTTTAGACAGCCAAGATATGGATATTCCTCAAATAAAAACAAACAATCATCTTTAAGGGAACTTACCTTTTATGCTGGTATACATGTAGTCCTAACTGAGTATATCCACATAGATCCTAGAATTCCTGGGTAAAACGATCCACGGTTGAGCTTCTGAATTAGGTGAGAATGGTGAGAGATATCTTTCTTTAAATGTTTTAATTGGGGAGATGATTGGTACTACGATATCAAAGAATAGCCACAAAATCAGACACAATCCAGCGTTTTGTCTTGTGCTCATTAGAGTTATTCGCAAGAAGGAACAGACACACAAAATTAGAAACTATCACTGGAAGATAAAGGGAAAAAAGCACAGACATTAATTGAGTAAGCGTTCAGGAAATCTAATACAAAATTACAAATATTGAGTTTCATGGATATTAAAGGTCATGTGACGCAATGTCTGCATCTAAAGAATACAGCCATTACAAAAATCATCCACACAGTCAACTGAATAAAATTATACAATCAGCTATTTGCAAACCATAATGCAACTAGAGAAATGGATTGAAAAATGATCCATATGGTAAAGCAAAAGTAAACTTCTCCATCAACCACAAGATTGGCAGAAGTGAAATGAAAATATCCAAACATAATTTCCATAAAAGCAGGTTGGCACCACCATACTCCCAAGTCATGTGATGTTATTGGATTGCTGTCTTTAACCAAAGGATTGAGATCCTACTGTTAGTGCAAGAAACACTGGTGTCGCTAGATGGTGGTGTGGATTGTGAATCCACCGTGTTAAAGGATTAAAATCTTACTGCTGGTACTAGAAACTTCATGTCTGCTAGAGGCTGTACGTCCAAGCATTTCTGTTGGCTCTGCCTTTGCTAAAAACCAGGGTAAAGTTTCCCCATCATTCAAAACAAAATCAAGAACACAGAAAATTACCATGTTTCAAGGAAAACTGGGCTCTGCCTTGGCTAAAACCAGGGTAAAGTTTCCCCATCATACAAAACAGAATCAAGAACACAAAACATTACCATGTTTCAAGGAAATCACTCAGAATCCATCTCCTCTGATGCTAGTTGCGCACAAAACTACAATTACAAGAGCATGCTTGTTCACGAAGGATAAGAAACTGCATGTGTCGATGAACAGAGTTCTGCAAGCCCTCGTTCAGTCTCCAAGCGGCCTCCGAAACAAAAACCGTCTGCATCAAAACAAGTTTCCTTCTCAAGTTCAAACAGAGGCCAACTCCCAGACCCGGTATTGACCTACGTGACCTCTGACCTTATGTCTGCTGTCGTCGTCGAGGACAGTGGAATTGGCCCTGATTTGGCAACAGACTCCCCCCCCCCCCCCCCCCCCCTTTGCTATTCTCCAGTTTCAGACTGTATTACATCAGCCTGGGTGATCAACAGTATACAATACCAACTGCAGTGTATACAAGCATATGTGCATTATTGAATGCTTCCTCGTTAATTATTAGTATACATAAATGCAAAAGGCTTTGGTTACCTCATTATTCCTACAGCAGTTTTCTGTTGTAACAAATCTTCAGAATATCCTTATATACATGTAGTACATGTGCACACAGAGAGTTGGTGCATCTTTCTATGAAGGTATCTTCTTCAAACTCCGAAGTTGATTGCAACATTTTCCCAGACATCTCTGTTCTCTGCCATCCCAGAACATCCATGGGATTGATCAATAAAACACCAATTATGCTGAACGTTTTTTGTGTTGTTTTTCACATTTTTAGATTTTGTTTTTTTGTTGGGTGAGTGGGATAACTAGACAAGTATCTAGAACGACATAGCCTTAACAGTGTCCAATGTATTATGCCTGAATGTCGCCACAAGGTTATCCCTCAAAATGGGGCTAAATGCAATATTTCACATAAAAATACAATGCATGTTCAAAGTCTATGTGGTAAAACAATTCTCTGTGTTCTAAAATTGGACCATTTCCCCTTTGAATTCATATCTGGGCTAAAAATTATCCATTGTTGACTTTAATTTGAGGTAACATGCTCCATTTACTTTGCATAGATCCTATCAAAGTGACCCACTTGTATGTGTGTGTGTGGTATTTGGTTGATCGAGTTTTGACCAAGTTTGGCGAGGGTCTACAACTGCTTTGTGGATAGCCAGGTGGGCATTGACTGTGCATTGATGAATACAACAAATCAAAGCCTTTCTGGCGCTGAGCGGACAAAACGGTATGCATCCTGGTGATCCGATCAGTGGCTGGAAGACCATTAGGGAACTAGGGTAATTGAGGGTAAATCCCCTAGCCCAAAGCACAAAGGTACCATTTTTGTTTTAGATTGAACCCTCTAACTGTGAGCCATTTTGTCTCCTCTATGGTGAATAATTGAATTATAGAAATACATGTGAATCGGCATGATGGAGGAGGGAGGGGGGAGGGGGAGGGGGGGAGGGGGAGGGGGAGGGGAGGGGGTTCTCTTAAAAAAGCCTGTCCAGTTAGCCTAACTCACAAGCAAAAGGAAACATGAAACATCTTTGGTACTGAAATGTCATGGGTACACTTTGAGCCATTTCAGCAAGAGCAGCTTATACCTAGGAAATCATAGCTCCAACTTTCCATGTTTGTTAAAGAGAAGCATGATGGGGGGGGGGGGGGGGGGTGGAGGGGGTTCCCTTAAACAAAACAAAATACTGTTCAGTTACATTTTGCTTGTGAGTCAGGCTAACTGCATGGGATACATTGGGGCCACCCCGATGTAAAAGAAGAACCAAGATCCGTCTTTTGTAGAACCCAGGCGGCAGGCTAGGTAAGAGAGGTGCGAGCGAGCAGAGACCTGGTTCTCGTCATGATCTGGACGAACTCCCCACTGACTTGTAGCTGTCATAGGATTTGACATGAACAAGATGGACGCCCCTCTTTGCCACAAATAGTTGCATTTTCACACGAGAACAACTAGGTTGCAGGAATATGTTGTATCAGAGCTCTTACCAGAGTTTCCACAGTTGTAAGGCAAGCTCTACTCCATAAACATGATGGACGTTACCTATGCCAAAATCATGCACCACTTCACACAAGATGGAAAAATGTTCAAAAAATAACTTGTATCAGAGTATTGTTGTTATATTTGATCAATAAGGCTTCCCCTTCGCAATGATATGGATTTTGCATCAAATCAAAACACTTCTGATTCTTCAGGTGACTACTTTAAAGATGTTTTCCTTTCCTCCTTCCTTTCTGTACTTCTCCCGATGCAGAGTCCATGAAATCAAGACTAAATTTGAGTTGTAGCCCTACCCCCCCCCCCTTCCCTGCTCTCCCCCTACCCCCCCCCCCCCCCCCACTTTCCCTGCTCTACCCTCCTCCCCCCCCCCCAAAAAAAAAAAGAAAAAAAAAGTGAAATACTATCTTCAATATTTACAAAGTACAAGAGTTACTTACCATTTGTTTTGACTGGTAGATGGCATTCAAAATAAGACAGACATTAAAACCCGATTTATTCCACAATAAATTCCATAAGGTTCCAGCTGTTGAATGAGATCTGCAAAGAAAAAAATGGAAGAAAAAATTAATTAAATATAGTATCAATGAGAAGGGATTGTCAAGAGCTCTTACAAAATAAATGATAACTTACATTATTGGTAGCGGAGGCATAACAAATGGGTGTAATTGTTGCAATTGCCATTTTTGGATATCATTCATTCTTGAAATGGATTCTATTGGGTCCTTCATAAAAATTGGAACTCTTTTCACGAAAAGATTAGAGATGAAACATATTTAATAAAGGCTGAAGATTGTCTCATGTAATGTGCTAATCTGATATTTTGTTTAAATTTAATTAAAAAAATCATACTGTACATCTTCTCACTTTCATCTGCAGTGCTCAACACTTGCAGCTCCAATGAGCAAGGGTTCCAAAATGTTTCTTTGCACCCCCAAAATTCGAAATGGAAACAAAGAGTTTGTACAAACAGACACAGACACTAGAAATTTGTTCCTGTACAATACAAACAAAATAAAATGAAATTGCTATTTTAATATGAAAAACAGAATTTTCATGCCAGCCTGACTGCCACATCTCCACGCAAGACACCAACCGCAATATCATTCATATTTAACTCCAGCACTTATCAATCCTTCCAATTAAATGGACTCCCAAAGAACTGTCTGAAGATTTTACGGACCCTTCCCTCCATCTCTCATCATCCTCCCTTCCCTCCATCTCTCATCATCCTCCTTTCCCTCAGCCCATCCTCCTTTCCCTCAGCCCTTTTTTCCCACTGTCCATCAATCCCTCCGCCCATCCATCCATCCGCCCATCCCTCTATCCGTGACTTTGATCCGAACTCTTGTTTTTTCCTGCGAGCCACTTTAGCACTCAGCTGTCCCGCGCATCATGCGCTCTCTATGGCTTCCTTCCTCAAGACATATTTTGCAAGCCGAGGGTCCGCAAAGGAAGGTGCCACTGCGTTCAAAATATCAATTAAAGATCAAATCGAGGACTGGTAATGCGATTATTCTGGGCCCTGTTTCACAAAACTCGTTATCCATAACAAGTGACATTAACCGTTATAAGCTACTGAAATCCTTGCATTTGATTGGCTGAGAGCAGATTTGTCATGATGAAATGTTTTATGAAAAAGGGTTCGAAAAGAAACTGTCTAAATCTAATGCGATTATTCTGGGCCCTGTTTCACACAACTTGTTATCGATAACAAGTGCCAATATCTGTTATAAGCTACTGAAATCTTTGCATTTGATTGGCTGAGAGTACATTTGTCATATATGTGTGGCAGGTTTTATTGATACCGGTGCTATGAAAGAAACCAGAAAGAAACTGTCTGGGAATTATTGATCGTGTAGTAGGCTGCATTCAAAATATAAATTAAAGATCAAATCGAGTACTGGTAATGCGATTATTCTGGGTCGTGTTTCACAAAACTTGTTGTCGATAACAAGTGACAATAACCGTTATAAGCTACTGAAATTATGGCATTTGATTGGCTATGAGTACATTTAGACTGTCATCTTGCGTTCAAAATATCAATTAAAGATCAAATCGAGGACTGGTAATGCAATTATTCTGGGCCCGGTTTCACAAAACTTGTTGTCGATAACAAGTGACAATAACCGTTATAAGCTACTGAAATCCTTGCATTTGATTGGCTGAGAGCAGATTTGTCTTGATGAAAAGTTTTAAGAAACAGGGTCCTGAAATCTGAAAGAAACTGTCTAATGCGATTATTCTGGGCACTGTTTCACAAAACTTGTTATCGATAACAAGTGACAATAACCGTTATAAGCTACTGAAATTCTTGCAGTCGATTGGTTGTGAGTACATTTGTCATTCATGGGTGGCAGTTGTTATTGATAACAAGTTTTATGAAAAAGGGTCCAGAAAGAAACTGTCTGGGAATGGTTGATCATGTAGTACGTACATGGACTAATGTTGTACATGTACGTACATGGACTAATGTTTAGATAGAAGTTTTGGAACGACCTAAATGTAGCAAAATGGACTCCATCTTACAGATGAGTGCATGCACATACATGTACATGTACAGCAAGCAAGAAAGCTCACTTATTATTTCCATCTTTTCGGGGGTTCAAATACAGTGACAAATGACAGTTTTGTTTTTCATAAGCTACTGAAATCTTTGCTTCTGATTGGTTGTCAGCTGATTTGTCACTGATTTTTGTAATTTGTCATTGAAAGAAGGCTTTGTGAAACGGGGACCTGAACTCAGCCTTCTCAGTACATGTATAGGAAATGAATGACAGAGGGAGAAGAGGAAAACAAACAAACAAACAAACAAACAAACAAACAAATGAACAAACGAGGAAGAAGACAAGCTAGCAAACATACAAAAAGCAAAACAAACTAGATTTGCTCTAGCCCATGCCAGTTACAATTTCCAGGTCTCAGCCAAAAGATTATATTTCCTATTCGAGCAGAATGGATAGTATTGCAATTATATTCTGATTATTTGCAAGAAGTCAAATTTATAATCAGTATTGTTTTCAGATTTCAGACATTGTACACTTAAATATTCATCTATTCCAAGCTAGGGAAAAATTTCAGCCTTTAAGGGTAGATTTATTGTCAGGATGGTGTTTGATCCATGGTCGTATACATTTAGTCAAAGGGAGCTGCACCCATCAAAAGCTTTGCTTTTTGTTGGATTCCTTTTCTTTGTCATTATTTTTCGTTGTTGTACTTAAAGATATTTAGCATTTATAACTTTTAACAATCAAGAAATAAAACCAATTTGGATTGAATCAAAGTCAGGGATTTGGTTAGTCTAGGGAATTACCACAGAACACTTAGGAGTATGCATGCGCTAAGCAACCCTGTTCTGCAAGAGGAAACGCAAAGAAATAACTTGCCAACAAACGAGTCTGGAACTGAAACTTCCGACTACATGTAGTTCGGGTCAAACAATGTTCTAATGTATAGAACGACTACCCTGGATAAACTGACGCCATTGTGAAAATGAGAATATACCGTTTAAAAGCTTGTCACTAATAGAGCTTTGGAATAGACATTGAATTGAAATCAAGCGAGAATAATGTTTAAAGGTATTTTAGTGAGCTTTGAAGTGAATACCAAACTTGTAATAGACAAGAACAAGAAACTTGAAGGTGCTTTTTTAGCTTTAATATGAAATACTGAAACTTTGAGGAAGAAAAAAAAATGAATAAAAGTAGCCCTGGATTGTGAATCAGTATCGGTCGATATCAGAAATGACTTTTTTTCCCCATAATTTGTGTACTGCTTTATAGGTGTCTGCATGCTGTGTGTTTTACAGTATATTTTGTAGATTATTTATACTATCCCTTACCAAACAGGAATACAAAATAAGTATTCTGAATATATTCGCTTAATATTCAGAATACAAAATAAGTGGTATTTTAGTGGTTGCATGTATTCCTCCAATTTGAATACTAAAAATCTTATTTTCAGAACCACTAAAATCAATTTAAGTATTCAAATTGTTGTGCTTCGAATACTAACATCCATTTAAAGGAATTTTAGTCTTCGGTTATTAGTATTC
>JAVYIG010016893.1:0-28921 GCA_035222895.1 Strongylocentrotus droebachiensis
GGGGGGGGGGGGTAATAGTCTATAGAACCCTATAACAACATTCACTCCAATGTGAAGATGCAAGCAAATTTATAACACCACTGGGGAAATCGCAAATGATTGGAACTACGTACTACACCGATGCAGAATTAGGTGCATAGGATCATTACCCCCCCCCCCCTCCCTCCCACTATAAATAGCTTTCCCTGAATTGTTGAAGTCAGTGCTTATTGTGTACTACTGTATATGCCCTATGCTTGTTCGTATTGTTAGATTACAACAGTAATTACCAAAACAATAACATTTTTTTCTTCAAAAATAAAGTTGGGCCAGTGTATGATCCTAAGAAACAATTTTACAAAAAAAAAATTACATTGATAACTCATTTCAATGAAAACATATAAAATCTGATTGATTAAAATATAATGAAATTATAACATAAAGAACAATTAATATATTCCATCTAAAATATATTCAGTGAAAAATCCTGGTTATTATGTGTTAATGGCCAATAACATGCTGCCTACTCCATAATGCATCATCATTCCATTTTGCCATTTAATGGTCCCAAATAGAAAAATAGATATTTTTTTTATTTTTTTCAAATCATGTGATGTGTATTTCTAACAATGAGTTATTCCTATTATTCTCTATCTTTATGAAAAAGAAAAATAATAATTGCAAATTACAATTATGGATGTGGGTCTTTTACTTGTCCTTGCATGGCCCTAGCTTGACTTCCTGCAGGGTACTTTGTGCCAAGTTATTTCTCTAAGAGTGGAATTGATGTGAGAAATATTGCCATTTTCAGTAGGGGCACTGGTCTGAGAATGAAGATTGTCCGCATAAACGAGAATATCCTGGTAAACGCGGACAAGTCTCGACCTAAAAAAATAAGGATAGTCTGCAATTTTCACAGACGTTTTTTCTTCTTCGGTGCTCTGCGGGTACAGGGTTCCTGATCGGCGTGCTGGCAATTAATGCGAAAAACGGATTCCGCGTAATAAAATACCCCCAGTTCACCGTCTACTTTCTATGGGTTGTCCGTCTTCCCTAGGACTTATTGTTCATAAAAGTGAAAGTCTCTGCGTAAGTGTAAAATGCATTATGGAGCATCATCGCGGAATTCGTTTTTTCGCATCACCAACGCGCGGATCAGGAATCCGGATCCTTCACGAAAATGTGGATGATCCTTATTTTTCTGGATGCGAATGGTCTGCGTTTACGAGGGTATTGTCGTTTATGCGGACGATGCTTATTCTCGTACCAGCACCCCTACTGATTTTGTAAATAAACCATTGTTGTTGTTTTTAATCGTGTAGGCCTATATAATCTACAGACATGTGCAAGCATTGCGCACAATGAACCGTTAGGCTTTACTGTGCAGAGTCCTTGAATGAGTGGTGGAACATTTCACAAGCATGCCAAGAATTTGTAGACAATATAGTCATCTTGACTTTAAAATAATTATTTTAAATGAAATACCTACATAGTACATTGGCTATATAGCGCCACACATGCCAAACATGCCAAATGAGGAGAGTGAGCAGCACAAATAGCCGCAGTATTATCAAGGTTTGCCCAAAATTTCATTGAATTTTCTGTTGATCTAGACAGAGTCTATCATAAAGTCTATTGATGCGCAAACGCTAGTGAAACAAAGTGCAATGGAATAAAATCAAGCTTTCAAGGGGCAGTTTTTTCAGTTTTTCAACGCGATTTTGAGCTGTGACTGCATGTGAGTGTGAATCAGATGAAAAAAGAGAACTGATTTTTTAAGGTTATTTAAACTGCAGTATGATTTTGAAGCATCATGATTTAGATCTAGATCTAGGCCTATATTCAATATTCAATTGAACAATAATTTACATTTTCTCCTTATAATTTAGTAGGCCTAGATCTAGATCTAGGCTACCGGTATTTGTTTTGTAGACCTAGAAGTAGAAATCTACATGCATGTGTGGAAAAGTAATAGGAAATCCAATGAGTTTTATGACGTCGATACCGGTTAATTAATGGCTAGACCTTATGCATTGAAATTATAGGAGTGTGAAGTGGAATTTGGTATGCTCAAGTTGGATGAATTTTGATTGTACAACACTTTTTCGTAGAAAAAATGCCAACACACACACACAAATAACGATAGAATCACACACAGAAAAGTTTATATTTGGGACTAGATAGGTCTCATGAAATAACAAAGGCAAATGGTTTTCAAACAATATTAGTCCTTATAATTAGACTATCGATTATTCCTCTGACTAAGATGAATATCTATATATTTAAAACTTACGGTATATATTTTTGGAGTGAAGACAAGGAACCACCAGCAGGGCAATTAACGCTAGCTGCGCCGACCAGCTGAAACTGTAGCTGATGCTAGCCGCAGGTATACGGTATGCGAGCTCATGGCGGGTCTAGCGGCGACGCCGGCGGTCGACGCCAGTCCTGGGCGTACCGCAGAGAACTAGCCTTGCCGGGTCGCGATAGCTAGCCCTGCCAGCTAGGCCGTACCCATGGGGAGCGTGCGGGGTTCATGCCCCTTTTCCTTCCGAAAAAAGCCAAGAATTTTCAAATAAATGTTCAGTTTACGCATTCAGAAATGCCTCAGAATGTACCATAAAGCATCTTATAGTTCAATTTTTTCCGGGGCCCTTTGGCCCCGGACCCCACAATGATTTAACACTTCATGCCCCTCCTTTAAAAAAAAACTCTTGGATCCGCCGCTACAGCGGCCGGGTCGAGCAGCACGCAGGAGGATGTATTTCGCATAGGCTGCCTGATAATACGCACGCGTATTCCGCACAAGCATTCCCAGCAACTTATCGTTACAGAATATAATCTAAAGGCGGCGATCTCAATAGCTGAGTAGCGCGCGCGCGTTGGAAGACTAGTTTTATCAGTATCTTACTGGGTCATCATATATTCTAGGTGACAATATAGTTCCAGTACATAACTATAGCAACTATATCACCTAGGTTATCAGATTATATTCTGCTCTGATATTTAATCAACCACATTGGGTAATCCGCTACGGTACTTTGCTGGCTCGATTATTGGTATCAGGTGCTCAGAATATACATGTATGTGTGAGCCGGACAATAATCGTAACAGTCACTAACTATGAACTCAAAGTGGGTCTACCCCGCATTTTATTGACACGAACAGCATATTTGCTCCCATCCCCAATGAATTGTTTCTTTTGGTGTCATGGGCGATGAACAAAGTCCCGCGCCTGGTATGCAGTCATGCTTCAGGTATCTCTTAATCAATATTGTCGCTTCTTTACAATGATAATAACAAATGAAGTCTGGAAAAAAAAGTTCAGAGGCATTATGCAGAAAATGATAAGAGTTGGCAAAGGGGCTGCTGCATTAGTATGAGCCTCGCTGACAGCTGTATACCGGTTAATTGTCGTTTTGTCTACATACCCAATTGTTCTATTCCCATATTGGTCTAAACCTCCCCCCCCCCCCCCGTCAACTTTCCACATGGTCTAAATTTCACTTCGTCTTCTTATCATTTGGTATACTGTTCATTTTGTCTAATAACCATTTGGTCTAATTCACGGTTTGTCTAATGTCCATTTCGTCTACCATACATAAGGTCTTATAATCACTTGAATATGATTATTTATGATTGAATGGTTATTAAACCATATAAAGACAAAATGGGCATTAGGCAAATAGAGAATTAGACTAACTGGTTATTAGACTAAATGAACAAAAGACCAAATGGTAAGGAGAATAATTGGAGATTAGACCGTATGGAAATTAGACCAAATGACTATTACCCTTAATGGTCATTAGACGAAATGATTATTAGACCAATTGGATAGTAGACGGTCTGGGTAAAGACCATATGGAAATTAGACCAAATGACTATTAGCCTTCATGGTCATTAGACGAAATGATAAGTAGACGAATTTGACCATTTGGATAGTAGACGGTCTGGGTGAAGACCATAATAGTAGGAGGATTTGTTGTTGACTAAATGGCAATTCACCCTGTATGCCCACTACAAGCAGTATCCCCAGGAACCAAGGGGCACTAGCTTTGAGGGGTGCATATGCTCCTAATGGGATTTGTCGTGGAGTGCCAAAGCTGTGACATCATGACACAATGTTATACCACTGAGTTCCTATATGAAACCTACTTATTCAGATGATCATATATCAGCACATCCCAATAAACAAAACACTAAAAAGTAACCTCTTTTGGAAGTGTATTTTAAGTGACTTTAAAGTATGGTGCCTTTTAAACTAGATTTTAACGTTATCGACACGTGCCTTCATTTAAACGAAAAAGGTACTCCTGTTCACGTTTTCATCAAACCTAAAAACCACCCATTTAACACGCGACTGGAGTAACGTGATTCCACTTACCTCTGTAAATCAAGTGTTTATGACCAAATAACCACTTGACCGAGCAACGAGTTTTTTGTCCGTTAACCGATGGTGGTGATAAATAAGTGATTATTTTGTCTTGTAAGCACCTTTATCGATGGTTTCACAGGTTATCCAAGGTTGATGGTAATAATCACGTTACTTACACCGGCTAGTCGTCTAATTGTTCTGTCCGTGATCCTCTGGTTATATTAAATTAGTAATTCTGAGGTGTCTTACACACCTCTTTAAATGGTTTCAAAGTTACCATAACTTTCTTGGTTATGATCACGTAGCTAAAACTGATTACTAATCTAAACTGTGAATCCGTGATATTTAGGTGTGAAAAATTAGTAATTATTAGGTGTCTTAAAACACCTATTGAAATGGTAGTCAAAGTTGCCAGCAGTTCCGCGGTGATGATCTCGTGACTCAAACGGATTATTTATCTAAGCTGGGCATACGTGACTTTTAGGTGTGAAAAATTAGTAATTATTAGGTGTCTTAAAACATCTTTTTAGATGGTTTCAAAGTTACCATAACTTTCTTGGTGATGATCACGTAGCTAAAACTGATTACTAATCTAAACTGTGAATCCGTGATATTTAGGTGTGAAAAATTAGTCATTATTAGGTGTCTTAAAACACCTATTTAAATGGTAGTCAAAGTTGCCAGCAGTTCCGCGGTGATGATCTCGTGACTCAAACGGATTATTAATATAAGCTGGGTATTCCGTGATATATGGGTGTGAAAAATGAGTTATATTTGGGTGTCTTGATGGTTTCACAGTTACCATTTAAGTTCCGTGGTGATAATCCCGTGACTGTTGGCATATTTCTATTTTCACCAGTTGATAACTGATTGTCAGCAAATTTTCATTGCGCCAGTTGATAACTGGTTCATGTGCATATTTCCGGTTGCACCCGTTGATGACTGACTGTTGGCATATTTCCAGTTGACACCAATTAATTTGCATATTGAATATGGGGTGCGTGCAGATCTATGTTTTTTAACAATTTATCTGAATTTACAGCATATTTCTTAATTACTGATGATTTAATTATATGCAATTCATTTCGAAAATACTACAAAATTTGTAGTATTTTCGAATATAAAATACCAGTTATAAGAACAGTTGGCTACTTCGTATACATTACATTTGATTAAACATGAATAAGGGAAACATTAACTGTGAACTAAAATAGTTTCAATAAAATACAAGTATATGAAAAATGTTCGATTAATTAAATTATGTAAGTCTACTTATTACCAATGCCTTTACATTGGAAATACAGACGTACCAGTATTGAAGTGTTGTTGCCGTTCAACTGGTTGGAAGTTTTACCAAATGGTTCTAATGGCTCAGCTAGACCAGTTGAATTCTAACTGGCCTGGATCAACTGGATCATTTAGCCCATTTCAATTTCCGGGGTTACCGGTTGGCATTAACTGGTTCATCAACTGGACCAGTTGCAACTAACTTTCTCTTCTGGGATGTTTGCACCCACCCCACCCCCTCTAATCCCAAACTGCTTCCGGCGCGCCTGGACGTAATTATGGAAGATCCAAAACACGATGTTTAGAAACGGGATGAGAACGTCATTATTTTGGTTCATTTATTGTGTAACATTTTCGTAATTATTGGGTTGAACGCGGGTTACAGTAACATATTTCCACTTCGACGTAAATTTCACGTGAATGAAGAACATGATTCATCTCAAGTCAGCGTCGTAATATTCATGTGAATTTCACGCAGATATTTTGACTAAAACTAGCACTAACGCTTCACGTGTTTCTGTGACGCGATAATTTCGTTTATGAAGATGTAATTTCATAACCAAACAAACACGGGAGTATTAGGTTTACAAAGCATGGTCTCCAAGGTAGGTATAAACACGTTATTATAATGGTGATATTGCAGTGACAATTGCGTGATTTAGTGTACGTGTGTTTTTAGTGACCTATAGTGCAATAAACGTATTAACACATTTACGTAAATGTCCGGTGTTTGAAGAACGTAACTCTCCTCATTGACAAGTCGATACCTTGATATTGACGTGATTTTCACGTGATTTTGTTTATTGGGATACTTAAAGATAAAGGTGAGTTCTGGTAATGCAATTGCATTGTGAAAGAAAAGGTGTGGAATGGATCAGAAACAGTTGATCATGTAGCATGTAAGTATTGGTGTGCACTGCAAGGTTCTGGAGTCATCAAAATCATCATAAATTTGGCCGAGTCTTGGTAAAATAACAAGCACTGTACACAGAAAGCTATATACGGGACAACACACATGGTGTCGGGGCTAGTACTACCTTGATTTCCTTATCTTTCTATGCTCATTACTCAGCCAGTATACATTTTCTTCCAAAATTGTTTGGCACATGTCATTTATTTATAATCTTGAACATTCAGTGTAAGTTTCATTTGATTCTGTGAGAATTAATTTTCTTTTTTTTACCAGAACTGGAGTTTATCTTTAACATATTCAATTGGTTTTCGACATTGGGACATTATTTTTGATGCGCTTCCGGAAAATGAAGAAAAATATTAAGAAATTCCAATAATTGATTTTTGCTTACGTCACATTTTGATCACTTTACCACTATTGTCGTTCATTAAAATAATTATCTATGATGGTTGATGATTCGAATCATAGTCCTGCACTAATGTCCTGTTGAAAAACTTTAATCCACAGTTGCCAATCTCCACCCAGGGTGTAAAATGGGTACCTCACACTCGATGAGTACAATTGCACGGCTCTCAGAAGAAAAAAACACCATTGAAGTTTATGAGGCTCCCGTGTGTAAACGACAAGTATTATTATCACCCAATTAAAATATTCTGACTTGAATATCATTGTTAGGAAGTAATATTCTGGATAACTGGATGGGGGTGGGGGTACCCTGAACTGCAGTAAATGTGGTTAAAATTCGGGAAATTGGGTAATTTCTTGTTATCACCGACCGTAGTATTGTTAATAAACAGTTGTTATTAGAGATGTCGGTACCAGTGGGTGTTACCATGTCAATATAGTCGCTTCAGCGAATCTTGATAATGAACCCCATGCAATCAGTGCATGTCGAAAACGTGTTATAAATCACACCAAAAACGCCACAACTAAATACTTCAAACATTAACAATTTATGTTTAATAAAGGAAAACGCGTAGCAAACATCATTATCACATGTTTAATAAGTTTGCAGTACATGATAAGAGTAGTAAATGGTAAATATATGGCTTACTTTCCGCACTTGCGTGCAGTTTATTTCATGATATTTCACAATGAATGGATTGGTCCTGTTTTAAGAAGAAAATTGTTACCATTTTTTTAGTCAAGAGATTGTTCAATACTCCAATTTTAGGGTGGGGGTTTGCCGACCATGGCATGGAAGGGCTTTATCCTAATAACGTGCACAATCCTTCTGCGATTCTTTTCACACGACATACGGTATCTTAAATGACTGTTTACATATTGAACATTTTAGTTTCGTAGTTTGACAAAGATAGCAAATTATATATAACAAGCATGAAGTTCTGATATGAAATAAGAGGATACCTCAAAAGATATTTATTTTTATGTGTACTTGAATCCTACCAAATATGTAACGAGTACATTGGCATAAGCATTCACATGACATGATGGTATATAATGTTAAGACTCGTATTTTATTTAGACTAATCAAGTTTTTTAGGACACATTACAGTATTTACTGTACTACGGGAATACAATTCAACATAGCCTTTAGATTTCATGAACACAAGGGGTACTAACCTTATCGTTTGCAACAACGATTTAAATTTTAACTTAAATCTCAACCCTAGTAAGAAGGAAAATTAAAATCAGGCTTTCGTCTTCGTAGAACTCACGGAGCATATCGCTATCGCTTTATCAATAATATTTTGTTTTTCGACAATTGTAATAAAAGGCTTTCCTTTTCATACACACATTTATAGATCCTTATCTGAAATAGGTCTATAGACAGATCGATTTCAGGACCGATGTATTTACTATAACAATCAAGCGAGTCGGCAATGGAAAAAGTTGGGTTTGATGAGCCTAAATATGTAAACGTGATGTTGCAGATGATTAAGTGTAAATAGTTGTTGTCTAGAAAATAAAAATAAAAACGTTTCCGAGCTAATATTTATATTCTCTTTCCCTCACAAGTTTATTGATGTATATTCAAAATCTCAGTGGGACAAATTGCCCTATTTTGATTTTATTTTCTTCTGCATTTATGTAAAGTACACAGTTTTTCGATAACAATCATAATATAAAGTATAATAAGTATTTTGCTGACAAAGAATGATACACAGGCGAATATATATATAGCACTTGTTATTTAAAAAAAGAAATGATAAACTGTCATCAATACTAAATTTCCTCTAACATTATAACATTCTTTTCGGAAGAAGGACTGTCACTATATAGCACATTGCTTGATAATACGACAGCCCCATACAAAACTCATGACATAGATTAACACATTTATTAAGCATTTAGATAAGCTGAAGGCAGCAAGGTATGGATAACTAGGTATGGATAAATAGGTATGTTTCTCAAGGTCCGTTTCATTGTCGCTCCAACAGCCTCCAAGCTACGGGACATAGGGCGTGTTCATGCTTCACTTTTTCTGGCCAGAATCAGGCATCTGTTACGCGTTTAGTTTAAAACACGGTTGCGTCTTAGCTTACTTTTGTAGAATCACCGAAAAAAGGCGATCACGAACGCCGATCGTAAACTCACAAAAAGATGCGTTTACAATTTGTAAACGCGTTTAAATGGGGTCAACGCACTGACCCCTAGTGGGTCTACGTAGCATGCACAGTGAAGGTCACACAAGGCCACACAAGGAGAATTGCCTGGATGAGCCAGAGAAGTAAGCATGAACAGTACACCGTGGAACTGCGATCACGATGAGCGTTTACGATGAGCGTTTCAGATCGCTCATTCTACCTTCAAAATCAAGCATGAACGCGCCCATAGATAAATATGTTTTTGCAGATATTTGTGTCTTCATTTTGTATCACCTATACTATTATGAGAGAAAGGACTAAATTCCATGTAGCTCCCCGTCCACCCTCTTCAGCCTCCCACCTATACGTAGTTAGATGATCAAGATTTGTCAAAGATGACAACGAATACGTTTATGGACCATCGAAAATATGATAATAAAACAACCCACCTTTGAGTTTATTTGAACAATGTCGATAATACTGATAAATGACCACCAACAGGAGACTTATGATCATAAACACGGAATCAAATAAGGCCTGTATATTTAGCCGTTCTGCAGTACCTAGTTGATGACTTGATGTCATTGTATGTGTTCACGTACTTTAATTCTCTTAATCCCTTTCTTTTTAGTTATGACCTTGCGACTGTATGTAGGCTATAATTCATCATCTTTTGTATATATTTGTTCAATATATCTTAATTTATTAACTTTGTACTTCCTTCCAGTTCTTAGTTTTGCTTAATGTTCACAGTCATGGTATTTCTAAAAACCTGTGCCAATTGTTTTCAATTATACAGAGGTATTAAAATGTCTAAAGATGATTTACCGAAGTTATAATAATAGTGACAATACGAAATAGTAAATAACTCGATTCACAGTATTAAGAAAAAAATTGTCAAAACATATCACTAAAGTTAATACATCATTTCCAGTTGTAAACATAAATGGTCGAAGGACAACTTGCTTAGAATCACATTGAATGAAAAAAACCTGACATCCAATATTGTGTACATGATCTGGTACCACTAGCTTAACTATTCTTATAATCTTTCTTTTGCTCATTTTTTTTTCTACCAGAATCTTTGGCAAGATTTTATTTTACTGGTGTCTCAATCCTTTGGTTTTGACAATCTGATATTTGTTATCATCTAATGTCTCGTAACACAACGCTTTATTGTATTTGGTCGTACGATTTTTTTTCTTCTTTCGATTGACTGCATTGATCACTACGTGCAATCAATCGCAAGAACCCATCGAACGATCAATTGGTTAGCTTTTTGTTACGGGCCCCAGAGTATCTTCAAGTATACATTTGGGTGATATTGTTTGATATAAGTGAAGGGGGCTGTGTGTCTGGACGCTTAACAAAAATAAGCCCTCACTTTTGCCTGAGTATCTAACGAAAAGTATGCATCAAATATCACTAACCATCATGAATATTTGTCTTTTAGGTTATTGTCTAACATAAGTCTTGAAAGATTGATAAAACATTTCATGTAAAACTTCTTCAAATCACCGCTTTAAATCAACTGTGCTGATAGGCAACCTGTCCGGACATACACATCTGGGTTTTGTATTTTGTATTTTTTATTTATTAACACTTATTTCCTTCTCAACAGTACAATATGATAAATGATATATGTACAAATTATTTCAACATAGAGTATCAACAGTAAATAATTCAGATACGGAAGGAGGCGAAAACCCGGAAAGCATAGCTTGAGTTGAGAACGCCCATAATAAGTTAAAACAGTTACCGAGAGAACATTATAGATATTATTACGAATATGACATTTTATATAACAGAACGTTGATAGGGGAGAAAAAATAGTAAATGGAAGAGAGAAAAAAAATGAGGAGAGAATTAAGTATAGGAAGGCATGTTCACTTATAAAGAGAAAGTTAAGTCAAAATTCACTTCAAATATAATAGGACATGAAAGACACTATTAAATCACTAATCACGGAAAAACTATTCAGATGTTCAAAATAACCATGTAACCCGTATATATACATATGTATGTGAATATGACTCATATTTTATAGAAAATAAAACTTGTACTCTAGCATACGTATGTCTGAATATCAATGGTATTTGACAATAAACTAGTTCTCTTTGTCGCCCGTTGATCTTGTCTTACTACGAACGTAGAGGACTGCAGGTAAGACCAGTGTTATTACATCAGCCACGATGAATGCAACGAACACCTGTATTTAGGGTGACAACAAAATTACAACACCACGGACATGATTAAGAAGGTATTTTCAATACATCGAATTATATTGGAACGGCCATATGATTACTGAACGTCGGTTTGTTTAGCCGCACGCGTGTGTGGGCGAGCGTTATGTGTGCGTGTGTTCACGCGCGCACAGGGCGTTTGGCTGTGGATGCGAATGGCGGGAAATGCGTATTTGTATTGTTCATGGTATATAGGATGCTAGGAAGCGTGTGAGTGCGTAAGGTGGCGAGAGCGAGTGCGGGTGCGTTCGTAGTTACAAACGTACAACAACATAACCATATCTAATTGTTTAGGTCTAGGACATAATCTTTAATTTCGTTGTCATTTATCTTGGAGACATATAAAATAAATTTCGAACCCTGACATTTATATGAATTACAAAAGTGTTGCCCAAGTCACATATCTTATGTCCAATATTATGATGAACGGCTCTTTCGACCAGCTTTTCTCGTAGGTGACCTCGTTCTAATGAAACAAGATTTTTAAGTCATATTTTGATATTCTTCAAATCAAATGAAAGTATCAACGATTAAATTCCTTGATGTTCTTCTTTTTTATAAATAAAGGCATATCATTTCAATATAACTTGGTTTGCCTCAGATTCTAAAAAATATCGTGGATTTACTAAGTTCATGCTGCAATCATAATTATAAACCTTTAGGTCATGCATGAGTCCCATGAATTTTACAAGCCGATCGCCTGTCTGATTATCAAGATATGTATGATTGGAAATCGAAATCAAATTTTGTGTTTTTTCCTAACGGTTTTCGTAAAACTATAGTCTTCTGGGGAAAACGAGTATGGTAAAACCGGTCACTCAAATATTTTACTTCTTTGAGGCTCTTCTTTATCATTTTAAAGCGCTTTTTTTTAGGGCTTCAATATTACACCATATCACAGGCACTGATAACACGTAGGGCTATGCATCTCATATTTAACATTGTTAAACGATGCCTTTAATGAGAGCCAACCAGAAATTTTGGAGTTCTTTGCTTACCCAGAAAGGGTCATCATCGAGGTATTTCTGGAGCAGGATGAAGATTGGGTACTGAAGAAAAGTGAAGAATCCACTGATGGTTCGAATGGCACCGTATACACTAATAAAGTATTGCATAGGAAACCTGTAACGCCATGAAAATAAAAAGGGCTCTGCGATAATGATATCTTCTGTTTAGTCATTACTCTACAACAAGAAGGCGATAGATTTACAGTAATTCTCATTTCTAGAACTGCATTTCGTTCGATCCTTGTTTACAGCTTGCATTTATTTATTGAAGACTATCTCAAGATATCATAAGCTATTTTATGTCTGATCGAATTATTTTATGATCGCTTTAAACGTATTACAATGAACCCCCGAATAAAAACAATTCAAACGAACTAAAGGAAAACAATAATTAGCATTCCTCTCCCTCTAAAGCGTTTATCAACGAATGAAACAAATTTGCATTCACGAAATCTACAAATACATAACCTATACAAAAGGATGCAGGGCGAAAGGGTTAAACCTTAAAACGCTTAATACCTCATACAAATGAGAAGTCGTATACACAGGGAAGCCTTATCAGCATTAATTACCAATCACTAATCAATCACCAGGTACCGATATACAAGTGGGTGGTGAGTGGCAAATGTGGACCCATGTCTTGCTTAAGGTCGTTAGTGCCGTGTTGAGATTCGAACCCTCAACCCTTAGATTGAGAGTCAAGTGTAAGAACAACTAAAATACCACGCACCATCACTCCAGTGCTAATAAGGGTACTCTTTAGGGTGCACAAATTGAGCCCCTATTTCTTAGGTTGTAAGACCGTGACTTACACGACGGCAACGACTGCAGATCCGACGCCGAAAAGCAGAGATGCCACAATGAGGATAAGGATAAAACTAACATACTGAAGTTGAAGGTTTGGAATCAGAAGACAAATGGTGTAGCCAATTGAAGCGAAAGTAGTGATCGCCAGAGGTAGACAGCTATCGCTCACGTCTGCGTATGGACCTCGCTTATGTGGTTTCTCTAAATATGAACAATACACGAAACAAATATGTAATTCCAATTAGTTGACTAATGTCCAACATGAAAGGACAAAGAGATTCTCATTATCCAATGAAATTACCTAAAAATAACAGTTTTAATCTGATTCAAAGACCTCAAATCTCCAAAGCTTTGATAACCATAATTGTAATACTTGAAGTGATAATCCTTTTTTTCCTGATATATTTATATTCATTAATAATTGTGCACGCTTCACCAGTAATATGAAGATTTCACGCTGAAGTTAAAATTTAGTCTTAAACCTTCACATACACAGTGCCAATCCCTGTGTCAATAGCGACAACAATATTTCTTTAAAACGAAGAGGATATGCAATCATTTTGGGACTATGCTATAATAATAGTAGAAGTAATGGGTGGGTTCGGTGGGGTTTTCCTTCCTTCCTTCACACTGATGTTCTATCCTTTTCATCATTTTTAATGTGTAATAATAAGAATACTGCTATGTTGTCTATTTTTTATTTTGATGGTTCTTCTGTTATTATAAACACAACGATATAGTTTTTCATATATATCTTACGTATTTTTACAATGTGTGACCAAAACAAATTTCCATGTTTTCATGTGAATTTGGATGAATAAAAAGAATTGAGAATTGAGTTATGATAATAATAACAAATATTTCATTTACACAAGAAATCCTCAACTGCATCAGTACCGTTCTTCCCCAGGGCCCTTCAATTATCATTACCCCAGCAATTTGTCAGGTACCCATCTGCACCTCGGTCGAGAGTGGCAATTGTGGATTAATGGGCGTTAGTGCATGGCTGGGGTTCGATCCCTCAACCCTTGGATTGAGAGTCAAGTGAATGAACCAATATACCCCAAAGTTGCATCAATCGTTATCACTGTCCTTTATGTACGTAGGACCAGCCCTCAAACGACACACAATTAAATATACAACAAGTTCGGCTCAGTATCTTGTATTCGGCTCTAGTATTTCTAAGAATTAATTCCTGCCAGCTACCCATTTACATCACCTGGGTTGAGTGTGGCAAATGTAGATCAATGTCTTAATTGGTACTCACTGGTTAACGAGCAGGAGGTTGATAGTTTGTTCCTGTCCATCAAAAGACCACCAAGAGGACCAACGATGAGGACGAAGAATCGAGTGATGGAGAAAATATCTGTGTACCAACTCACTAAATGAAGAACAAAAGTGATAATGGAAACGATTATGATTTGTGGCTGATAGTCTTGTACCGTCACAACCATCACTACTATCATTGACGTCCACTTATATATATATACCTGCTAGTTTACCTGCCTTTCAAAATTGCCAGCAATATAAGCGTATTGTTTGTTTGCCGTAACTTTAACATAACTCGTTACATTACGATATAACTGGCATGCACTGTCACACTCTGTTAAGTTCATGAAATATTCACGAAAATTACCATAAGACTAAGTTGTGATTAATCATTGAAAAGTTCAACATCTCTGGAACGCACTGTTTCATCTACCACGCACCCAGAGACCACTTCATGACCACTTCCACCATTGTCACGCAATGGGACGCCAAAGTGTGTACCGTTCCGTAAACCATTCATTCTGCGTGCAATGGGGTGTCAGGGTGGCTAAAATATTTCTAACAAGTAACTCTGAAATAAATAAAAAAAACTTGAATTCCTTTTGAAAACATCTTTACGTTCAAGTTGATTCCTACCTAAATCTTCATCGCCATCGGACAATCTTGTCAAGAAGAAGGTGAGGGTACCAACAGTGAAGGTCAAGTCGATCTCAAGGAACGCCTGCCAGAGAAGCAACATAAAAAATGGCGTCGACAGGATACACGCACCAAGGCTTCCATACTCTTTATTTTTGCGCTCTTCGACTTCAGAGATAACATATTCGGATATGTCTTTGCTTGTCTCTATTCGAGGAACTACCGCCTCTCTGTCAAGGTCCCTGCTAATCGACTCAACTCCTTTTTGTCTGTAGTGCCCATCAACACCCGTCATATCGGAGTCAGGGTCCCCTACGTAACCTCTGTTGTAGGATGCACTCTCTTGTTCTTCCTTCGCTCCTGAAGTAGTCCTAGGGGTGCAAAAGTTAACGAGTTTGTACCCCTCAGGTAGGGGCCACGGGATGTACTTGGTGGGCAAGAGGAGGAACGTGTTGATGTTTAGAGGGATAACCGACGCAGCCATGATGAAAAAGAACATGTTGATTGAAAATCCGGAATCATGCGCCCTCTGCGTGGAGGATAAGACGAGATCTACTTTGATTAAGCATATATTTAACACTACTAATACTATTCCAAATGCTGAGCTACTAGTACAATGATTGCAACCATTTTCGAAAAATCATCTCTAGGGCAATTTCGATATCCCTTGTATATCCAATTAGAAATCATGCTCGAATGACGTAATACATCAGTGTCTTGTTGGTGACGTGACGTTCAGGGCCCCTGAAGTTGACAAAGGTTGATTTTTCGAAAGTAGTTGCGATCGTTTTTAGTTAACATTTACAGGGTTTTCTTAAGTTTAAAAAAAATGCCATTCAAATTCAACTATTTGGAACATGACTATAAATCAAACATTTC
Organism: Strongylocentrotus droebachiensis; assembly: GCA_035222895.1. Lineage (NCBI taxonomy): Eukaryota > Metazoa > Echinodermata > Echinoidea > Camarodonta > Strongylocentrotidae > Strongylocentrotus > Strongylocentrotus droebachiensis. The sequence goes on from JAVYIG010016893.1 coordinate 15,945, forward strand.
TTCTGTGAACAATAAAACAAAAACTACCAATAAAGTAAGATTGTTTTAATATAATGGTTGTTTTTGTTTCTTGACCATTGAATATTTGTATTTTACTCTAATGTTCAAGTTTGCAGGCGGGTTTGTGGTCTCTAAAAGGTACAAATCATATAAGATTTTGTTTTGCTGCCCTAAATATCGAACGTTATTTCTTAGTCATTTGTAACAGGCCCCTTTGAATACTTTACAAATGAGTTTTGAAATTAGTGAAAGTGATTGCACGAAAAACTTAAAACATGTGTAATAGAGTACATATTTTATTAATTTTACCTTCGCAATTACGAGCATGATGACGGCTGCTCCGTACATAGAGTTGATAATCGTAATAACTGTCGACTTCTTTCCTCCAAACAGATTCCCAATCTGTAAAAAAGAATATTATAAGTGGAATTAGATTTGCATTTGGATTGAAATAAGAAATGACAATGAGATAAGAACTGGTATTAATGCGGTTTAGATTAGAAATAGGACTACAAACACAATCAAAGTGACTTAATATGTGTTTCGAAGAAGGCTATTTTATTGGTATTTATTTATCTTTTCATTTATTTAGTTTCTGTTCTATTTATTATTCGTTCATTTATATATGTTTTAGTTTATTCATTTATTTACTTTATTTAATTAATTTCCTTCGTTGCTAATTTGGCGGATGGGAAAAAATTATGGTTCTTGTCACAAACCTTGTAGAATATAAAAAAAATTGTTTCAGAAACGAAAACTGATCCACACGGTCGTGGATGTGGGCCTGTTTGTACTCAACCTCGATAAATGATAGTACTGACCTGCATGGACGAAAAGAGCATGATGACTCCTCCAATGGTAAAACAGATGGTTCCGGGAAACACCAGGCTAGGGTACGTTGGAGAACTGAATGCCATTAATACGTAACCAACCAACAGGAGGATACTGTTGGTATGAAAGATAACCATGAAAGGGGCTGTAAATCGGTCGTGGTTGTTTTCATGGATAAAGTTTTTCAAGTACAAAAACAAGTATTTTAAAACACTGATGGTCGAGTTTTAAAAGGTAGATTAATACATCAATCAGACAATGCTTCGAGAACCCAAATGCCCCTATTGTCTTTAATACTCTCAGTTTCTGCAAAGATGTGGAACCATACAGCTAGCATACCTCCTAACCAGAAACATAGTTCTAGATATTCATTTAAAGTCCCATATAATTTGCTATAGCACAGAGATTGTACATTAAGACGAGTTCAAGAAACTCTTACAGTCTCATTATTTGGATCTCCTATCTAGAGAAAATATTAAGCAACTCTTAAACTCTAAAAAAACTAAAGTCTAATTTAGATACCACGTAAGAAGATAAACACGTAAATGAATTTCATTTGCCGCAGACGTACTAAACGTAATTACTTAACTCTATGTTAAAAGAGAGGAAACGTAAAGCGTATTACACGTAGCTTTGTCGTTTAAAAAATACTCTGCATATATGAACAAGGCTTAAAAGGGATCGTTTAACAATGTTAAATCTGAGATACACGGTCCTACATGTTACCAGTGTCTGTGATATGGTGTAATATTGAAGCCCTAAAAAAATCGCGCTTCAAAATGATCAAGAAGTGCCTCAAAAAAGTAAAAATCTTTGAGTGAACGGTTTTACCATACTCGTTTTCCCCAATAGACTGTAGTGTTATGAAAACCGTTCGGCGAACGGTTTTCAAAATGTGTAATTCAAATCATTAATATCTTGATAATCAGACAGGCGATCGGCTTGTAAAAGTCATGAAGTTCCTGACTGACCTAAAGGTTTATAATTATCATTGTAGCATGAGCTAAATCAAGGATTATTTCTAAAGGATCTAAGACAAAGTTACCGGATCCCTTTAAGGGGAATACCGGCTCATTTGGTCTATTTAAGTCATCTGTTTTTGTCCAAGTGGCACATCCAGGTTGAGAAATATGCATAACTGTATTAACGTGATGCATTGTCTATACAGTGTGTCCCGAAAAAAACTATACACTTTTGAAATGGCTGCCGAATAACAATATATGATTCTAGGGGGAAAAGTTTTATATGTATGGAAAGCTCATAAACTCAACTTTCATATGACACCATAAAGTTTGAAAATAATTCATGCTTGGGTGAGTACTGGTCACTTTTGTAAAGGGTATGGAAATTAGGTTGCGCAGGAATTAGCCTTCCAATTTGTGAGAGGTAAATCCTTTGGAGCTTACCGAATTGAGGGTGATATGATACATTCATGATTTGCTGAGTGATTTTCATGGTTTATTAAACCAAACTTTTATGCACGGAACAGGAATTTATTTTTCTATTGTAGCATTGTAACTTTCCCTGGTAGACTCAGTGGTGTGTTCATGAGAGTTCGGATGGGGTGATGGTACATGTTGTAATTTCCATGTTACAAACTGTTATTTTTTACATTTGTGACTTTGAATAAAAACCTTCACCCCACATTTCAGTTACCATTTACCTGAAGAATAAGTAGCCGACATCTTGGACATTCCTTTTGTCAACAAACCGTATTTGAATATTCAATTTACATTATCCCTACCTGGGTATTGAGTAAATCAATGAGATGTTCAACTAATCTTACAATAATTGAAATGTGGGGTGAAGGTTTTTATTCAAAGTCACAGATGTAAGAGAATAACAGTTTGTAACATGGAAATTACAACATGTATCATCACCCCATCCTGACTCCCATGAACACACCACTGAGTCTACCAGGAAATTACAGTGCTACAATAAAAAATGCAATTCCTGTTAACTCATGCATAAAATGTTAATCCCATAACCAAACATTTCACTCAGCAAACCCAAACTTATCACAATTGATCATAAATTGGTCATATCATCCTCAATTCGGTAAGCTCTAAAGGGCCTATCTCACTGAGCGGCGAATGCTTGCGAACGTAGCGAATTTGGGGTTTCGCCAGAGTTTGTAAATGTTGTAAAAGGTTGCAAGAAAGATCGCAAACAGTTTTCTTTGTTGTAAACAGTTTTTCTTGTCGCAAAGAAATTTTGAACATGTTCAAAATTTCTTTGCGAATTTATTTTTTCCGCAAACGTTTGCAAACAGTTGTAAGCGTTTGCTAAACAGTTGCAAGCGTTTGCAAAACAGTCGTAAGCCTTTGCAAACGGTTGTAAGACGGCGTCGCTCTTTGTTGTCGTCAGTTCTCTTCGTTTCGCCAATGCTAGCGACCAAGTTACCATATGGTTCCTTTATAAAAGCGACCCATTGAGTTATATAAAGGTCTCAAACGTTCACAAATAGTGGCAAAGGATTGGCAAATAGTTGCTAATCTTCGCAAAAACTGTCGCTAACATTGGCTTACAGTCGCAAATAGTCGACAACTGCCTTTCGCAAACACTTTCAGAAACATTCGCTCAAATGTTGCTAATTGTCGCTAAACGTCACTAAAGTCGCCGATTTTCGCCATCATTCGTCAAAAAAGTTCGCGAATCCAAATTCGCTACGTTCGCAAGCATTCGCCGCTCAATGAGATAGGCCCTTTAAGGATTTACCTCTCACAAATTGGAAGGCTAATTCCTGCGCAACCAAATTTTCATACCCTTTACAAAAGTGAGCAGTGCTCACCCGAGCATGAATTATTTTCGCAACTTTTGGTGTCATATGAAAGTTGAGTATATGAGCTTTCCATACATATATAACTTTTCCCCCTAGAATCATATATTTGTTATTTGGCAGCCATTTCAAAAGTGTATAGTTTTTTTCGGGACACACTGTAGAATGAGATTGGACTGAATTCGATGGAATGGTTCTTGGGTCGAATTACATTAGATAAGTCTTAGAATAGAGTGCAGAAGATTGGATTGGTTTGGATCAGAAGTGATTACATGGGGTAGGATTGGATTGGATTGGATTGAATTAGATTGGGTTAGAATGGATTGGTTTGGATTGCTTTGCAATGGATTGGGTTGGACATGATTGCTATAGAAACCTACCTCATGACCAGCCGAGAAAATCTGGTACCGAACCGATCGAATAAGAACCCAACAGGAAACATGCATGTTGCCTGTAAAGCGACAGCGATAGAGAAGACTAGCTGAAGACGACTTTCCTGTTCTGGACACGACTCGAGACCTTCTACCATGCTGAGGTTATTAGCGGTGGTGGTGGTGGTAGTGAGCTAGAAAGATGAGGCATTTTTGTTACTAGAATGGTATATCATATAATCATTTATAATAAAGGATCCTCATCAGCGTCAATGCCGTACCTCCTGGTCCTGGGGACCTTGTTATTATTATTACCCTATTTGGACCTGTGTGGAGACAGAAAGACAAATTAATGCCTTGCTAAAGGACTGCAAGAACTTCAGTTTCTCAAAAGACAATTTACTATGCAGGTCCCAAACTATGGAATGCATTGCCACCTTATCTAAAATCTGCTTGCTCTCTTAATGTTTCCAAGAGACAATACAAAGAAAAGCTTTTACAATCTTATCCACATTGAGTCACCTGTTGTTTGTTGTTTATGTTAATGTTAATTGTTATATCCCTGGTTTGTATGGGTTTTTTCTTTTTATAATTGTTATTTCTATTTTGTATATACTATTATTCTGCTTGGGTCTAATTTCATCCTATGTATTAACTTTACTTCTCATCTTGCCTTTCTCTCCTTCAATTTTCCTTCCTCTTCCCCTCTCTGTCTCTTTCTCTTTCTCCCCCCTTTGGTATTTTTAAGTGTATAAACCCCCCCCCAAAAAAACCCCCCTAAAATCCCCCCCCCCCCCTCTTTTGGATTTTTTTTTTTTTTTTTTTTTAATTATTAAAAAATAAATAAAAAAAAAAAAAAAAAATTATCCCCATGACTGACCAAAAACAGGTGACCCTACCCATCCCCCCCCCCCAACGGAGCAAAATGTCAAATTTTCAAATTTCGAGGTAAAAAAAAAAAAAAAAAGGTGTCCTCTTACCAACCCCCCCCCCCCCCCCCCCCCCCCCCCCCCCGCTTATTCAGCGGTCAGCTGAGTCGTTACGATTTTTTTGGGACTCCAAAAAAAAAAAAAAAAAAAAAAGTGTCCTCTTACCCCTCCCCCCCCCCCCCCGCTTATTCAGCGGTGGCTGAGTCGTTACGAAATTTTCGGCCCGATTTATAAATGTTAAAACCCCCCCCCCCCCCCCTTGAAAAAATCCTGCGTACGCGCCTGAACAGTATACAATGCAATTCATTTTATTCTAAGGGGTCGAATTCACAAGATCTTTAAGTAGATCTTTAATCTGATCCCCACTCAATTATGTTATTTGTGTTGTTATCTACTGATTTTGCTATGTCCATCTTTTTATATTTGTTATACATGTATGCGTTTATTCGCAATTCTATGTAACTGTTTTTTTTTATATTGAGTGAATAAATTGTTTGAATTTGAATTTGAATTGGACTGGGGTTCGAACCTACAACCCTTAGGCTTTAAAGAGCAAATGAACCACGCCTTTCCCAGAGGATACAATTAAGAATTATACGTTTTCAGATGTGTTTTCGAAGAAGTCAAGTGAATTACTATTTCTTATAAATGCAAGAAGATGGTTCCATAAGCGTAAGGTAACAGATCGAAAGAATTTGAAATCAGCATGTTTTCGGAATTTGGGACTCATGAGAAAGGTAGGAGCTGACATAGATCAGCGGATCGAGGCTGTAAAGGTAATCATCTCATACTCCAATTATAAAATGCATGGTCTGCACTGTTCATTCGCAATCAATTATTTGTACCAGATCATTTTTACGTGTTGCTTGACATTTTGCACCAGTCACTGACGTCATCGTACATTAGAGAAAAGTGCAAAGGGGGATCAGACAGCATTTCGTTCAAACGAATCGAAATCAGGCATAATTGTTACTGTTATTGTTATTATATACATGTACATGTAGCATATCAAATGAAAATACGACATGATAGCAAAGTATATTATATAAAGATGAAATTGCAAGTGACTGATCTCTGTAGGCCACATAGCTCTCGTTGTCACGCACCGTGTACGCCTACATAATGATATAAGAGCAGCATTTGTCAAAGACTGTGAGAAGGCTAGTTTTGATACCATTGCCTTTGGATTTAAAAGTGTAGAGGGTATTTGACCAATCATAATAAGCCACTACGTAGCTGCAATCTGCGCATGGGCAGATAAATGTATTTTCTACAAAATTGTAAACCCGGCCGAGACGAATAATGGATACGTTCTCATAAAAAGTGTGTAATCATTTTGAATTCGCACCGATGCGATGGTACATCCTTTGATACACAGGTGGAGTATTTTTCTCTCGAGGCAAACAAAATGTATTCTTGAAGGATAACCATGAATTTGGCAGTGATTATTTTGAAATGCACACTGTGTAACTTCATCATGTTTAAAAGATATGTGGATGTGTCCTTTGTTCCATGTGATAAATACGAACTGTTCTATCATTGTGATACTGCACCCTCCCAAAAGAGACTTATGTTTAACAAAATAAGGGAAAAAATGAAATGAAAGGAATGTTTATGACTCTTACAATCATGGACGATGTAGCGTTTTCGCTGCTGTCGCTACACAGGTCATGGAAATAGCCTAGCTGTAGGTAGACAAAGACGAGTGAGGGCCAGCCAAACATGACGGCGCCATGTATCAGGTTTTCCAAGCAAGCAAATACCAATGCAACCAGTCGCTCGAATGCATTCACGGCCTTCATTTTCCCGATGATCGAGTATTAAGATGAGCCAGAGTCAGTTCGTAACAGCGCTTCAATGTTGAGACTTCCCAAGCCTACACGAGAAAATGCATATTGAAAATTGAAAGATGAGAAGAGAAGAAAAATAGAGAGGAGGAACAAACAATTAAATACACGTTATCAAAGACAAATATTTCAGTATAGCTTTGTCATTCCCATGCTCTCTCTCTCTCTCTCTCTCTTTCTCTCACTCGATTTCTCTCCCGATCTTTCTTCAGTCACTATCTGTCATTCTTTTCTTCTCTTTGCTGTACTTCTGCATCGCCAAGAGCCCCCTAATTATGTATTTGTGTTTGCTTGTACTTAATTGTCATGGCTCGCAAGGAATAAATCTTCGCTAATGCAGGAGCTCTAGGCAGTTCTGTTTAAAATGAGATAATATTTCTTCATAAATGTTCAATCTATACAGATTTCATTATTGCGGGAAGCCGACGGAATGTTAATTTTGCCGACAAAATCCTAAAAAGATAATTTGGGGGCAGAGTACTTGTCCCCATACATTTAATCACAATAGATCATACGCTATTATGTGAACTAAACTATTTGAGATATTAATAATAAATATTATGTAGAATACTGATCTTATATTAGTAAATCATTGTAGTTATGAGGTGTTGTGTCGTCAGCAGAATCATATTGGAGAATCATTGATATCAACTCTGGAAAAACTCAGGTCCAGTTATCAACAATTCAAATTGTATACGAAATAAATTCTGACAAAAGAACCCAATGACATTCGGAACCACTCATGAAAAGAATCAGTAACCAGCCATGTGGGCTTAATAAAATATGATGGCTTTCATAGCTTCAGCGCTAAAACAACTGTTTGTATGGAGCAAAATAAAGAAGATGTTTAGCCTTAAACGGTAATTTTGTCTCAGATTCTGAAACAAAATCCTGGATTTAGCTCATGCTGCAATAATAATGATAACCGTGGTACAATTTCGGTGAGGAAACCCATGACGTTTACAAGCCGATCCCCTGTCTGATTATCAAGATATTCATGATTGGAAGTCGAAATCAAATTTGCGTTTTCCTAATGGTTTCATCTATTGGGGAAAATGAGTATGGTTAAATCGGTCACTCAAAGATTTTTACTTTTTTGAGGCACTTCATGATCATTTCGAAGCACATTTTTTCTAAGGGCTTCATTTTTACACCATATCACAGACACTGATAACACGTAGGGGCCATGCATCTCAGATTTAACACTGTTAAACGATGCCTTTAAAAAGAATGGGGGGATGTTTATTTGCTGAACTTTCGAAATAGTTGCACTTTCCGGGATGGTGCCGGATTAAGCACTTTTGCGGTAGAGCATGTAACGAGAAAAATATAATAACTGACTCAGTATGCAACCAATCATATATCAACTATAATAGTAGGCCTATACAAATGTTTTTGTCTGCAATGAATATGAAAACCCAATGAAGCTTTGGGGGTGTTGACGAAATATTATTATCATCAGGAGACCAGATGAACAAATAGTCTACCACTCCTTCGTCATTTTATGGTAGATTTAATGGCATTAAGGCGGAGAGAGAAAGAGATTCCATTTGGGGCAGTCAAAGGGATGATCTTGTATGACAAGAGAGAACGAATCTTTTGACACCGTATTCAATGCACCTAGCCCGGGGCATTGTCATCCAGCCATTCGGAATCACCGGCATTTTGCTCTACTTTTTATTTTCTTTAAAGTGCCCATTCAAAGAAAATCACAAATATGGCAATTAACGTATCACTAGAAACTGGTAAGCTATAAACAGATGTCGGCCATCGTACAAGTTTTAGGTCAACTACATATCGGGTGATTTATACAAAATACAAATAAAACCACCTCCATTGCATCTGGCATATACGAGAGATTCGCCAGAAAAATCACAATGTTTTAATGATGTCACAGGTGTATGAACCAATCCTGCCCAAGCAGACGACATCCCATAAAGAATGAACATAATTGCAATGTTATTATTTCTCAAATTATAATGAGTTTGGTGTATAAAAATGTAATGGCAATTTACACCATTCAAAAAGGGATATGAAACTGATTCTGACAACTAAATTATAAGATTAGATTACAGGATAGGGGTTTATGAACTGTCGAACCACACTTTCAAATTGAAAAAAAAACCCGGAATGATAGCAAGGACGGCATTTGTTCCCTCTTAAAACGCCAAACATACCGCGGCGTATACAGCTGAAGATACAATAGCGTCTTATTTTGTTTACAAGCGACGGATTCCTTTATTTTTTTTATCGCTGCATTTTTCATCAAAATAATACCATGTGTGGGGTTAAGAGTGAGGCAATAGATTAGACATTTAGCCTGCGGTAGTAAAGTAAGAGAAATAACTTAAGAGAAGATGACAAAACAGGCACTGAAAAAGTGTGAGATGCCATGAGACATCGTCTGCTTGTGCAAATCATGTTCAACTTGTGACGTACGTCACATATCTCAGCAGCGTTCAGAGAGCTCTTCAGGTGCTTTGAATGTTTGCAAGCATTGAATTTTAATAACCTCGTCCATTCAAATAAAGCTCATTTTTTTAAATGAATGAACCTGGGCTAATTTTTTTTTATTCCGAATAAAAACGTTTCAATAAATAAATAAAGCATAATTAAATGGATAACTTTACAAAACCATGTGCTGATTACATAATACCTCATTGGAATGTTCGAACGCTTCCGAAAAAAGATGGACAAGGCTAAATGATGTAGGGTGAATTTTTGAAAGGTTAAAACCTATTTTCTGGTTCAAATCTATATAATTGATTCATCCATCTATTCATGATCATAGCTGCATATTTTGCATTGCCTTTCAGTGCAAGGTTCAAAGCACTGCGCGCTGTAGATCTATAGGATTCCCGCTATGCTCCATTTATAACAAAGTCAATGGAAATGAGGTAGAAAAGGGGAAGATTCTTCTTTCTTTTTGAAAAAAAGTGCAACGAACTTTCACAAACTGCTAAAGTGGTACCATATCAATTAAGCCACAGGGTTATTTAATCTTATTCAAAAATCGTATCTTTGCAAGGAGAACGAGTCAAAGACGTGCAGATGTTCAGAAAATTGATCAAAACATGAAGTTGGGTATTTATCAAAGCAGAATTCATCATAACGTCAAAATAGACTAGTGGGTCAATATTCAACGAAGACAATCCATAATTTAGCCCAACTTTAGTCACGTTTGGGGTCAAACTTTTAATCCATGTACCAGGTTAAATTCATTTGACCCGAATGCAGGGTTAAATAATTGAGCCGTAATCTCGATAATAGCTTCAAGATCGTTACATACAGGCACAAGGCTGCTTTTATTTGGCAAAATTACATATCCGTCTAAACTTAATGGTGTTTTTTGTTGTTGTAATGTATAGGATTTCTCGGTCACTTTCGTAAGCTTTTCATTCGTTTTGATACAAAGTTCATTCAAATTCGCGAAATAAAGCTGTCGGCGTGTAAATTTCATTCAAAATAACACTTTTTTCATTTGATTTACTTATTCGGTCAATGGATTTAGCACTTGTTTCATTCAATTTAACAACCGCTTACAAATGCGCAGTTTGCATTCATTTTCGTCAACAATGGCAAATCGGACGTCCGTACCATTCAATTTCACTTTGGGTCATTCTATATAACAAAGTTTTCATTCATATTCGCCTATCTTTACAAACCTATGGTATACATGGTATATGCACATGTTTCTCATCTAAATTAAACAAATGAGTTATATAGGATTTCCCGGCCAAATTCGCGAGTTTGTCATTCAAATTAATTTGTCTTGCGTTCAAATTCGACGGTTTTAGTGCAGTCAGGTATATCTCGGGTTTATATTCCTTTTTCTAGTTTTCAAATCTATGGAATTTTTGTTAGAATCTACGTATGTTTCATTCAAATTAATGAATAGTGTGCTTCTTTCGCTATTTGGTCATTCGATTTGGCGCAACAACGATTTTCTGACAACGCGACGATGTACTTCTAGCATTCTAATTCATTTGTAGCATTCAATTTAGCACTGTGTGCACTTAAATTGATGGTCAATATACATTTCTCGTTTATTACACACTTTTTATAGCTCATTCTTTTTCTTTTAAGATTGTTTATTCATGTGTATTTCTTCATATTTCATTTTCTTGCATTTATACACTTATACTTATTAGATTTATCTGATATTCATCAGCATTTAAGTTTGATTGTTAAGAAGAAAACAACGACTTGCATCTACGGACCTGATGGTCTCAATATATTTGTAAATGTTCATGTAAGGAAGTTGTTTGTCTTATATTTCATCATAGTTATCATAATTTCATTATAGAAGAAGGGTACAATATTGTGACTAGGTTTAAATAGGGACTAGAGTCAACAATTTGAACATGAGTCATTATTTAGCCTTTAGCCATCGATCTGCTGGCGGGCAAGTAAACTATGAAACTCTTTAAGAAAAACAGAGGGGTGTGCTGGGTATAAGAGACGATGTGAATTACTTTTGTAAAATTCCGAGTCTGTAGTAAAAAGGGGCGATTGAGGGTACCCCCACCTTTCCCTGAAATATGAACATGTCCGTGCAGAAATGCCATATCCCTTGATTTCGCCCCTTCTTTACTTTATGTCTGACTACACCAATCTGCATTGTCCTGAAAATAAATAAATGGAATAACAGCTTAGACCTCAATGGCAAATCATGCATCAGTTTAACTGCATTATTTAAAACTGTAAAAGTTTGTTGTAATTCTTCCCCCTGACATTCCTAACTTGAATAAAAATATTACGAACACGAATGACAGGTGTTAATTTGAATGATAAAAATTACGCTTCGACAAGTGTATATTAATTTGAATGCTAGTTGAGCAGTTTCTAAATTGAATGACAGATCTATGAAACCCTTCGACCAAAATCCTAAATTAAATAAAAAAACTGGAAAATTAAATGATAATTGGCATGGCAAAGCCGACCTGCGCTAACTTAAATGCACAGTAAATGAATTCGAATGACAAACACGCGAAATTGGCCGGGAAATCCTATATTACATGCCTAGATGTCTTGCCCGTCAACATGTAGAGGGTTAAACAACTCTAGATATAAGATTGGACATCATCTTACTGATGTTCTCATCACGGACTTTATCGTACTCGGTCATCTTTTGGAAGTGATATTACGTAGACGAACATGTAATGTCATGCATGATGTAATTATCATCATTAAAATATATATAACCAAAACAAGATTTCAGATTGTATACGTGTATTCTTTAGTTTATGTCCACATGACATGAGTTATTGAGATGTGTGCGTAGTGAGAAAACAATGTATCAAACTCATTAATGATTGTGTAGCGTGATCGTGATTGTAATTGAGATGGTGATTACGATTTTGACTGAGATGGTAATTGTGACTGTGATCACGATCGTGATTGTGATACAGTGTGATAGTGAATCAGATTTTGATGTGATTATGATTGTTATTAAACTGATACTCATAGATTGTTCTTAACATGTTCAATACAGACTAACTATAATTTACACAAATATAAATTGCTTCAAAGAGATTACGAACATCGAATAAATTATCAAAAACAAAACCAAACAAAACATTAAAAATAAATCAATGTATAGAGTATTGAAACCCCCCCTACCATTATGGTACGCCACTCCAATAAATACAACCGTAGTCTGTAAGCACACACTTTGCATGCACTTATATCATTGCATATTCATAAAAGGACACTCTTGCTTAGTTCCATGCTAATTCTATATTGATGTGGCTAGGTTTTATCTACTTAACACATGATCGTTCAGTTGCTAAATAGTGATGATTTAGTGGGTATACATAATACACCCATAAGTGAGGACAAATAACATGTTTGTTGCTTACCAACCCATACAATTTGAAATGGATTTAGCATGGAACTAAGCTTGCGGGGTTCTATATTATGATCATACTGGGTAAGATTTACATGTTTAATTTGTCTGCAAAACGTGTGAAACTGTATACAAATAAACGAATTTGAATTCACGGAAGACGCTATTACGTAATCGCGAATCGTCTCGCTTTAAATTGAATGAAAATTTTACGAAAAAGAAACACGTTTTAATTCGAATGAAAATGAAATGTTTTTAAATGATCGTTTTAGGAATTTAAATGCTAAAAAACGATTTTGAACGAAAAATAACAGCTGCGGTGACAGAATCGGCGAAATTGAATGAACATAAAATGGATTTCGTGCAGTCACT
>JAVYIG010016894.1:0-28919 GCA_035222895.1 Strongylocentrotus droebachiensis
AATCAAACAAATCAGAGTTTCAGAGTGATGTTATAATTCACTGAGGCCATAGGCTGAGGTTGAAATATAACGGTACTGGGGGAATTCTGAATTTGGAGATGAATACATGTTACACAGAATAATGAAATGTGTGCAATATTATATAAAATTGTTGGTATTTGCGAACCTTTGGAGTCATGCCCTCTTGATAAGTTGCAGGTTGCCTTCACGTCAGATGCGCGCAGTTGAGACAATGCACAAAAAATGGGTACGCATAGAGAACTATAAATGACAATATTAATGACGATGACAATTTATTCTCATGTCACCCACATTGGGGTATTAGAGAAGTTTACAATCAGTTTGAATTCATCAATTTAACACTGTACAGTGTACAATTTTAATAAAATTAATAGTGATAACAATTCAAATTGTGATAATAATAATGGTAACAATAATGATAACAATAATGAAAAAAATACTTATAATAATAATCATAATAATAATTAATGACAAGATTACTGGCACCAGTACATTGTTATTTGAATTAACGAATTACTGAAAATATTCTTGATATCAATTTAATAATTTGATATAAGAGAAAAAAAGAGAAACATGAATATAATATTGAACTCATAACAGTTAATGTAAACATACTTAAATTAGTAATGGAAACAAAGCTTTATTTTGATAAAGAATTTTACTAAGTTTAAACGTGTTTGTGCATTATTGGAGTTTAAAAAGCTGATCCATTTCAGTGTATTCGGTTTTTTAATTCAATATTTATCGAGGAACAATGTTGAATGTCACGTGACACCATTTCAGCTATAGAATACAAATACAACATCATCAAACAACAACTAACACATTCGTGTGTCTCCTTTGTACATCAAAATGTTGAAATATATAAGGCACTGCAAACTTTATTTCAGTAATTCATGATCATCCCATATACATAAAAAGACCTGTTAAGTACATCATTTTGTATAACATAATTCAGAATAAACTCACAGATCTGAGCGATTCGCATTGTCTATTATGAAAATCAGAGTGGATTATAAAAAATGACATCACTTAATCAGAAGAGGATGGTGATCAGAAGGCAAGGTAACGGAATGCTCATAAGAGTACTGCTTACATTTGTATCTTATAAGCCAATCAGGAATGCAAACTTACTAAAATATAACTCTTATTTACACTGTATGTATGGCAAACAAACACATTCAAAATATACATGTTATGATGTATGATACCATTGCATAATCATAATCATAATGATGCAAAGAAAGCCTGGAATATGTATCATACAAATTATTGAAATCCAGTACTGAACACAATTAGAATAAACATATATCGTACAATTATAGCAGCATATTTATATGTACACTGGAGTGATGTAAGAAATGGATGGATTTATTATGTAGTACTGGTCACTGGTGATTGTAGTTAAACATGTACAAACAATAATCAATTTCCTATTAAATATTACACTGATAACTCAGGCAAGTTACATTGACAAAAGAGACATGTATCTTAACATTATAGCACATATTTACATTTACACTGGAGTGTTGTAAAGAAAATCCTGGAAAATATTTCCTCAGATGGATTTTAAAATCTAGAACTGGATGTAGTTATAAATTTACAAACATTAATACATCTCCAACAAACTGTTACACTGATAACTCAGGCCGGTATTCATACACCATTACCAGACAAAGCTAGTTGTCAACTATCATATTGAGTTATATCAAGTTCATAGACAAGATAACTAGAGCAATATGGCTCTTAACATCTGGGCCATTCCTGGTAACAATTTCTACTGAACTATATTTACATTGAACATGTGCAATGACATTTTGATAAGATAATTTGAAATATTACATTCTTCAACTCATAACTCACTCTGTGAAAGTTAGTTGGTATTTCATATATTGCATGCAAATTACCTAAAGCAAAGTGATTAAAGTCTACAATACACACATACTCTCTACATGCATTATATTAAAGCTGTCTAATGTATGATTGATTCATTTGTTATTCATTTCAGCTTTATCTAACATGGGCTTCACTTTATCAAATGCTTTCAGGAAGAGCGCTGTGATCAAAATGCAAGAACGCTTAGAGCAGAAAAAAGTGAAAACACAGAAATAATCTTCACTCATTCTATATCATGACGATATTGTGTACTGAAAGTCTGACAGACATTAATTAACGAACAGCACTTGAATTTTGTGAAGTAACTAAATCTGCAATTGTGTGCGGTTAGTTGACAATATAGATAAAACAATAGTTCTTTAGCTGGCGACGTTTCTGGTGATAAATCAATCAAATCATTTCAGAATTTATTTATTCATGATTTATTATCAAACAAATACTGTGCATTAAAGTAACTACATCCTCAATTATAGTTGATATGATAGCAAGAGCTGGTATAGTGGTTCACTCACTAGACTCAATCCAAGGGTTGAGGGTTCGAATTCCAGCTAACCCAGCTCTAACATCCTTGGCAAGGCACTCTCCACCCAGGTATAAATGGGCACTCGATATGCCAAAGCGCTACATATAAGGCCGCTGCCTAGGACCAGGGTGATGTTGTTTGAGCGCCAGGAGTATCATGGCCTGATTATTATCATTATAACTACAAGTCCCTGGTGTTGTCACCTTCTAAACACATGCAAAATGCATGATCATAGCGAAGTAAAAATGACCCCCTATTTAGAGTATTTTCAAAATCATTTACAATGTAACATAAAAACAGGTACACAATGGGCACTTGGTGCAACTCTTTGTTTTGGGCTTCTTGAGTACACATTTGCCTCACTTTCTACATGGGCCTTTCACATGTATTATAACATTGTGACAATGTGTTCTCTTTCCCATAAAAATTAATGAACTAACACCAGATAGTGGACTGGACTCATCAAGGTGAAAAAGAAGAACACAGTCTTTTCAATAATATTAAAATGTTTGCAAATATTGCCGAAAATTACCCCTTTTTACCCCAAATTTCTTGCTATCAGACCAGGATTCAAAACCAACAGGCTAGCAAGGACACATGGACCGCCAAAACTCTAGGTCCTGACCCCCAAATTTCATTTTTTTTTTTTTTTGGACTCATTCATACAGAGTGTACAAAATTAAATCTAAACCTCTTTTCCACAAAAAAGTTAGTGTGGAGCCCTGTATCATACAAACACAAAGTCAAGATGAAGTGTTACCACTGGGACACCGTCTTACTCTACCGATACCATAGCAATTAGACTTCATACTTTCGATTGCTTTCCTGGAATTTCAGGATCATCCTGTGGAACTCTTGACTGAGTAGAAGGAGTTTGCCTCTTGTAAGGTCTGCTCTGACTACTTCTACCTTCTCTGTATGTCTGACATACAGCATCTGATGTATTGCCAACATGCTGTTGAGGGTGGTCTGATGGTGGTAATGTCCTTCTTGAAGAGTGTACATCACCCATGGGTTGGTGTTGAGGGTGGTCTGATGGTGGTAATGTCCTTCTTGGAGAGTGTACATCACCCATGGGTTGGTGTTGAGGGTGGTCTGATGATGGTAATGTCCTTCTTGAAGAGTGTACATCACCCATGGGTTGGTGTTGAGGGTGGTCTGATGATGGTAATGTCCTTCTTGAAGAGTGTACATCCCCCATGGGTTGGTGTTGAGGGTGGTCTGATGGTGGTAATGTTATTCTTAAAGAGTGTACATCACCCATGGGTTGCTGTTAAGGGTGGTCTGATGGTGGTGATGTCCTTCTTGGAGAGTGTACATCAGTGGTAACACTGATGTTGGCCAAGTCAGCCAAGCCATCCGAGTCATTTGAGCCGTCCGAGACACTCAAGACATCCGAGTCATTTGAGCCGTCCGAGATACTCGAGTCATCCGAGTCACACAAGCTGTAAAGGAAACAGATTTTTGTTATTATCTGTTTGAAAGATGAGAAATAAAAAATTGACTACTATCGGTATTATTGAAAGTACCAGTCTCAAGGAACATTTTTAACAGTGAATTAAGAAGAAGAAGAAAAAAAGAATACAGTTTACAAAAAATATCAAGAACTCACACAAAAAAAGGACTCAAACATAATCTATAAAGTCAAGGTTGACAGCACTTTACAGTAAGGAATTTGTACAATAAAGCTGTTACTGAATATTTTGTGTTTTCAGACAAGAAATCTTAAATCGTTTTAAAGGGATCTGGTATCCTGGATTTAGCTCATGCTGCAATTATAATTATAAACCTTTAGGTCAGTCAGGAACTACATGACTTTTACAAGCCGATCGTCTGTCTGATTATCAAGATATTTATGATTGGAAATCGAAACCAAATTTTGCGTTTGCCAAACGGTTTTCATAAAACTACAGTCTATTGGGGAAAACGAGTGAGGTAAAACTGGTCACTCAAAGATTTGTACTTTCTGAGGCACTTCTTGATCAGTTTGAAGCGCCATTTTTTTAGGGCTTCAATATTACACCATATCACAGATACTGGTAGCACGCAAGGCCGTGCATCTCAGATTTATCATTGTTAAACGATCCCTTTAAGGTATACAGTATCACTTTATTGCATGCTCCCTGATGGGGTATATATCAGCATTGTATCTTTTCTTGGTATTCCATTAGAGGCTCTTTATATTGTTTTTTTATAGCACTACTCATGAAAAGCTTACATGTTGATATCTAAATTTCTTTTAAAATCACATATAGGCCTACTGTACTAACCTTGAGAGGGTGTGAAGAAATGAGTTCAAGTCATCTTGAGCAATTCCATTGAACCTGAAGTTTCCCTTTCTTATCTGAGGAAAAAAACCCTGTAACATATAACAACAACATTACTTGTAAACAGTTACAAATAAGTGGATCCATTTCATTATGGCATATAATCTATTTTCTTAGGGACTATACACCTAAGAGCTACAGTAACATCTCATAAACAAAATAAGTATGGATAATTTAAAAGAGCTAGGGTAAGACAAATTTTGCACAAGAAATTTACAAAAATTTCAAAAATAAATGGATCCAATACGTACTGCAATTTCATGAAATCCTGTTATATTAATCATAGTGGTAGTTTTACTGTAGTAGTACTGGTAGTAGTATTCACTATAGCAGTAGTAATTAAATTATGATACTGAAATCAAGTATACAAAAACTACCTGTTAGAACAAATCTTATACTTAGACATACCATAGTTTTCATATCTATCAAACTTGGAAAAGGTTGGATATTAATTATTGATCAAAACAATGTCAATCTTATAAACACTTGGATTTCAACTGAATCACTACGTACATTATAGTTTGCTTTTATTCCATGTTTCACGACTACCAATATACCAAGTGAATGGCTGTTAACAAAGGGTGTTTGGAAGAAGAAAAATACAATTATATACATGTGCCCCCTATAATCATTACTGCTCTTTTTTGTCTGCAATGAACCTCTCCATGACATTGACATTAGGACATACATACCTGTATGGATGATGCCTTTGCTTTCAAAGCAGAGCAGAGCTCCTCATCGACACCCATTTCAAAAAGTGTCAGGTCAGACAGGTTTGGCATAGAACACATTGCTTCTGCTAGGAGCTGTAATGAGGCTGGTGTGGGAAAGCTGACAGCATAAAGCCTGAGAGTCTTGACCTGCGTTCATGATGAATATAGTTAAGTAACTCATCTATACATGCATACATTTTATTTACAGATTTTCCCCTATATTTTTACATTTCATACAAATTCCATTCATTACATAGTTGTATTCATGAAAAATATTTTCCTGAAAATATTTTCCGCAAAAATTATTAAATAGATTTTATTTTCATATTCAATTATTGTCTATTGAAAAAAGAACACACATTTCCAAGGAGAGGATGATTTAATAAGAGTGATTTAAATAAAAACTTTATATGTACTCTTTATAGGACTTCCAACCTGTTTGCATTGATAGGTCCTACTCCTACTTAAACTGAAATTAATAATATGTATTTATATACATCTGTTATTAATGTATTGAAGGTATTCATAACTCTAAATTTCATTTGCCCAAGACCCTTGTCAGGAGGTTTGTTGCTATGGTTAAGTTTGGTAAATTGAGTTCTTTATTAAAATTGGCAGTAATAAAACTGTATGACATATTTTTCATAACAATCAAACTTGGAAACGGTTGGATATTGATTATTGATCAAAACAAAGTCAATCTTATACACATTTGGATTCCAGCTGAAACAGTACATGTATAGTTTGCTTTTATTTTATTTTTTATGACTTGAGTCGAAACGGGTCCCCGCCCGGGCCCCGACCGTCGAGCTGAAACCCGGTTTTTGGTTTTCGGGTTTCGGGTTTTTCAAAATTAAATTTCACACTGATATTTTGAAATATAGAACTAAAAATATGCAATTCACAAACTTATATTTCAATATAATCAAATAAATATGCTTTAGAAATAAATGGATATTGTTTCAGTTGACGGTAGGTGTTTTTATCGGTCTAAAATTGAGGCTGCAAGAAAGGAATCACGCTTCGTGGTACCGATCGAGTGCGTTCAGAAACGGAAGTGGAAATAGATCGATGACCCACTGAAGACAGATCAAGAAAGTGCCACACAAAAGACTAAAATGTTGATCAGACTATTGCAATTAAATCGTAATACTAAAGGCATTAATTTAATTGTCAAAATATATCCACAATATAATGGTTTACCCTTGGTAGTTTGATGAAGGAAAATAAATTAAAGCTCTTGAAATAACATCGAAGTGCCTTTTGTTCGTTCTAAAAATGCGTGTATAACGGCAATCAGAAGTTACGAGTCAAGCTTGATATGCATGTTTACATCCCTGCACCGTCATTCGACCTGATCGGAACAATAAGCATTGAACCAATTAAAAAACATCACGTAAGACTTTGAGGGACTCCAATTCAACAAAATTACCGTAAAATAGTTATTTGCTTTGACAAATAATACTATAGATATTCATAATATCTTACAGAAATAATGATATTTCATGAGCTACGTACTCTATATCGAGTTCAGCTAGCCATCATTTTGAAATGAGACGTAGTTGTCATGCATGCAGCGCAGTGGAATACGGCAGCTCGCATCGCAGAGAGGGAGAAAAAAAAATCACGTAATAGGCACGTGAACATCACGTGATCTCAGGCCCGCGCTTTTTTCCTCTCTCTGCTGCACACTGCCCTCTACAGTCTACTGCATGACAACTACGTCTCATTTCAAAATGATGGCTAGCTGAACTCGATATCGAGAACGTAGCTCATGAAATATCATTATTTCTGTAAGATATTATGAATATCTATAGTATTATTTGTCAAAGCAAATATCTATTTTACGGTAATTTTGTTGAATTGGAGTCCCTCAAAGTCTTACGTGATGTTTTTTTAATGGTTTAATGCTTATTGTTCCGATCAGGTCGGATGATCGGTGCAGGGATGTAAACATGCATATCAAGCTTGACTCGTAACTTCTGCTTGCCGTTATACACGCATTTTTAGAACGGACGAAAGGCACTTCGATGTTATTTCAAGAGCTTTAATTTATTTTCCTTCATCAAACTATCAAGGGTAAACCATTATATTGTGGATATATTTTGACAATTAAATTAATGCTTTTAGTATTACGATTTAATTGCGATAGTCTGATCAACATTTTAGTCTTCTGTGTGGCACTTTCTTGCTCTGTCTTCAGTGGGTCATCGATCTATTTCCACTTCCGTTTCTGAACGCACTCGATCGGTACCACGAAGCGTGATTCCTTTCTTGCAGCCTCAATTTTAGAGCGATAAAAACACCTACCGTCAACTGAAACGATATCCATTTATTTTTTAAAGCATCTTAATTTAATTCAATTGATTATTTTATTGTTTTGAAAGCAGTAACTGTCCTTTCCGTCGCATTATTAGAACAGCAACTTAGTCTAACTCCCGCCGCTGCATGCACACGATTTTGAGTGTCAGTGCAGTGGTGAAAATTTCGGGTACCCGGTCCCCGCCCGAAATTTTCAAGTCAAACCCGGGTTCTTTATAGGACTTCCAACCTGTTTGCATGATAGGTACTACTCCTACTTATACTGACATTAATAATATGTATTTATATACATCTGTTATTAATGTATTGAAGGTATTCATAACTCTAAATTTCATTTGCCCAAGACCCTTGTCAGGAGGTTTGTTGCTATGGTTAAGTTTGGTAAATTGAGTTCTTTATTAAAATTGGCAGTAATAAAACTGTATGACATATTTTTCATAACAATCAAACTTGGAAACGGTTGGATATTGATTATTGATAAAAACAATGTCAATCTTATACACATTTGGATTTCAGCTGAAAAAGTACATGTATAGTTTGCTTTTATTTTATTTTTTATGACTGTATCAATATACCAAGTGAATGGCCATTAAAAAAGGGTATTTGGAAAAAATGGTGTATACATGTGCACCATATAATGGTTCTAGGACAACTACCCCCTGGGCAATCACCCCCCGGAAAATTACCCCCCGGAAAACTACCCCCAAAGGACAATTACCCCCTGAAATATTACCCCCCGGAGAATCACCCCCCCGAGGACAACTACCCCCCAAGGACAATTACCCCCCGGAAAATTACCCCCGGAAAATTACCTCCCAAGGACAATTACCCCCCCCCCCCCGAGGACAACTACCCCCCAAGGACAATTACCCCCCCGAGGACAATTACTCCAGTGGACAATCGGGATTCAATAGCAAAAGACGATCTGACACATTGAGAGATGGCTACGAGCCCATCAGATCCCCTGCATGACCCAATATTCTTTCAAATACTATAGCACGTTGTCTTTCTCATTACTACACATTTCCCTTTTATTATAATTTATGCAACGCCAGCGCGGTTGCTAATTTCCACGAAGGATGTAAGTTTTAGGTAATTGTCCAGCGCTTTTGAAAATGCATAGAAATACATTTCTCTGGAGCAGCGTTATTTTAGCTTTTTGTTAGTCACGGTACCCTCTTAAAAAATGAAAAGTTTCTCCCAAATCCCAAAGTCTTTACAGATTATTAATTTTGCATGACTCTGGCTCTCGTCAAGTACTATGCACACACATATGGGCACATTTAAGAATAAAAAGACATTTTCAAACTGGTAAAAAAATAGTTTGCAATCCACACACTAGAAACTATTTAAAGTACTGTATGCGGGTACCTTGCCGCTGAATGTACATAAAAAAGTGATATATTCGGTCATGACCTTGATACACTAATATGAGGATATTCGGGCCTCTCGTTGCCCTTATTTGCCTTGCTGTCAAAATATTGTCAGCGAGCAAGGAAGACACTTTAGTATCTTCCAAATTTTATTTTCTCTTGTAATTACATATTTTAACCGTTTCTGGTATTTGATTTTTTTAACAAAATCAACGTTTTCCAAATCATTCGTTACAAAATCAAATGAGATGAATTACCAGAGAGCGGATATTTATTTTCTTTTGACATGGCACCGTACATATAACTTGAAGGCAATTTCTATTTCAAAATAATTTAACGTCAAGAAAACCTTAATTATGGATCACGGCATGAATGAGGGCCCATTATAGACAAATACACGATCAGCTGATGAAAAAGTTACAGAGGATGCATAAAGGAAATCTTACATCCTAATTTCTTTGTTGTGCCATTGATGGTGAGAGAGGCTGTAACGCGTACTCATCTGCGCGCAATGTATTGTTTAATTTCTAAGAAATGTAATTTCTGTTCTTTACTTGGTAGCAAAACTACAGGGGAATTGGGCAACCTCCACCCCCCATATCGAATTGAATAATTTGAAAAGACTGCAATGAAGGTTTATGCAATTTTCTGTAAATAGCAATTTGGAGAGAAGCTTGCGTTATACGTCACAGCCTTATAAATTCCTTGGGAATGATTGTCATTGGGGGTAGTTGTCCTCCAGGGGTTATTGTCCTCGGGGACGGGGGGAGTTTTCGTCGAAGGGGGAGGGGTAGTTGTCCTCAGGGGTAGTTGTCCTCGAGGGTAATAACAATAATAATAATAATAATAATAATAATAACGTTTTATTTACCCAGGGTAGCCACTTCAGTTATGAAACTGCTCTGCCAGCGGGCCCTGCATAACATAACATAATTATTACTACCCTTCTCCAATCTAATATGCTGAGCACCTAGCTAGAAGGCAGAAGGTCCCATTGTTTTAAGTCTTTGGTATGACTCGGCCAGGGTTCGAACCCTCGACCTTCCGTACATGAGACAGGCGCTTTTAACCACTGAGCCACCAGGCCCAGTAGAGTCCATGGGGGTAATTGTCCTTGGGGGGGGGGGAGGTAGTTGTCCTCGGGGGGGGGGGGGGGGGTAATTGTCCCTGGGGGTAGTTGTCCTCGGGGGGTAGTTGTCCTCGGGGGGTAATTGTCCCTTGGGGGTAGTTGTCCTTGGGGGGTAGTTGTCCTCGGGGGGTAATTCTCCGGGGGGTAATTTTCCGGGGGTAATTGTCCTTGGGGGGGTAATTGTCCTCGGGGGTAATTCTCCGGGGGGTAATTTTCCGGGGGGTAATCGTCCTATGGGGGTAGTTTTCCGGGGGGTAATTTTCCTGGGGGTGATTGCCCAGGGGGTAATTGTCCTGATACGCCATATAATCATTACTGCTCTTTCTTTCTTTCAATGAACCTCTCCATGACATTACTATTGGGACACACATACCTGTATGGATGATGCCTTTGCTTTCAAAGCAGAGCAGAGCTCCTCATCGACATCCATTTCAAAAAGTGTCAGGTCAGACAGGTTTGGCATAGAACACAGTGCTTCTGCTAGGAGCTGTAATGAGGCTGGTGTGGGAAACCTGACAGCATGAAGCCTGAGAGTCTTGACCTGCGTTCATGATGAATATAGTTAAGTAACTCATCTATACTTGCATACATTTTATTTACACATTTTCCCCTATATTTTTACATTTCATACAAATTCCATTCATTACATAGTTGTATTCATGAAAAATATTTTCCGCAAAAATTATTAAATAGATTTTATTTTCATATTCAATTATTGTCTATTGAAAAAAGAACACACTAACGTTTCCAAGGAGAGTATGATTTAATAAGAGTGATTTAAATAAAAACTCTAGATGTACTCTTTATAGGACTTCCAACCTGTTTGCATGATAGGTACTACTCCTACTTATACTGACATTAATAATATGTATTTATATACATCTGTTATTAATGTATTGAAGGTATTCATAACTCTAAATTTCATTTGCCCAAGACCCTTGTCAGGAGGTTTGTTGCTATGGTTAAGTTTGGTAAATTGAGTTCTTTATTAAAATTGGCAGTAATAAAACTGTATGACATATTTTTCATAACAATCAAACTTGGAAACGGTTGGATATTGATTATTGATAAAAACAATGTCAATCTTATACACATTTGGATTTCAGCTGAAAAAGTACATGTATAGTTTGCTTTTATTTTATTTTTTATGACTGTATCAATATACCAAGTGAATGGCCATTAAAAAAGGGTGTTTGGAAAAAATGGTGTATACATGTGCACCATATAATCATTACTGCTCTTTCTTTCTTTCAATGAAACTCTCCATGACATTGCTATTGGGACACACATACCTGTATGGATGATGCATTTGCTTTCAATGAAGAGTAGAAATCCTCATAGAGATTTATTCCAAGTGTCATGTCAGTCAGGTTTGGCATAGAACAGAGTGCTTCTGCTAGGTGATGTGATGAGGCTGGTGTGGGAAAGCTGCCATCATAAAGCACGATAGTCTGGACCTGCGTTCATGATGAACATAGTTAAGTAACTCATCTATAAAATGCATCTATTTTATTTACAAATTTCTCACTATATTTTTACATTTTATACAAATTCCATTAATAACAGTTATATTCAAAATAACATTCTCAGCAAAAATTATTAAATAGATTTTCTTTTCATCTTCAATTATTTTCTATTGATGAATAGAAGTGTCAGGTCAGTCAGGTTTGGCATAGAACAAAGTGCTTCTACTAGATGATGCGATGAGGCTGATGTGGGACATTTGACATAATTACGCTTGAGGGTCTTGACCTGCGTTAATACTTATCAATACCTGCATACATTTTATTTACTAATTTCTGACTGTATTCTTATATATTATACAAATTCCATTCAATCCATACTTGTATTTATAATAACATGTTATTCTCACAAAAAATGATGTAATAGATTTTATTTTCAAATTCGATTCTTGTCTCTTGAATTAAGAGAACATACTAACGTTTCCATGGAGAGGATGATTTTTTAATAGTGATTTTTTTCAAAATTCTATATCTATTCTTTATAGGGCTTCCAGCCTGTTTGCATTTAATAGTGTAACTCCTACTTACATTGAAATTGTTAATATGCATAAATATATATTTGATATTAATGTATTTAAGGTATTCTTTACTCTGGATTTCATGTGCACAAGAACCCTAAGTCAGGAGGTTTCTTGCTATGGTTCAGTTTGGTGAATTCAGGCCTTTAGTAAAATTGGCTCTCAGAAAACTCTATGACAAATTTTAAAAATCAATCAAACTTGGAAAAGGTCAGAAATTGATGATTGATACAAAATAATGTCCATCTTATAAACACTCAAACTTGAACTGAATCTCCACATGCATGGCTTTTAATCTAATTATATTCATTTGGCATGAATTTTCTTTTACAAATTACAGGTCAGATCCTCTAAGAAGAAAGTTGTGTTTGGTATATGAGGAAATGAGTGAACACAATATCAAAATAAATTGCACAAGAAATAAAAAATTACAAGGTATATATATTTCTAGAAGGGGGAGAAAAAAAGACCAAACATTTTCTACAGAATTTATTGACCATGTATATGCACACACCAACAGCCACACAAAACCATATGAGAACAATACAGAAAAGGAAAGATTTTGGAATTTTCAACTCCCAAATAGTACTCAGAGCAACCTTAAAATGGTTTAAATATTTCTGGTCACGTGAAGAGTTCTCAACCAATCAAAAACCAAAAAATGTGTAATGCAGAATATAATTTTTAATATTCTATAGTTAACCGTTTTTGTTAATATCAATGAAACCGATTTGGCATCAGGAAATCTTCTACGTATCTTCTAGATTAATTCAAGCATTTCAAATATCTATGTCTAATTGATCATAAGCATCTTTAATCTGGAAGTGCCTTGTTTAATTCGGATACTAGTGGACAGAATTACTTGCGGGTTTGTTTCCGTGGACAAAATCACCTGCGGTTTAAAATGATTCCATCTACAAAATTTCTCATGGGTGTGATTCCATAATTTTGTGACAAATTCACTACCGTATGTGAGATTGATTTTGTGACAAATTCACTATGTGAGATTGATTTTGTGACAAATTCACTATGTGAGATTGATTTTGTGACAAAATCACATTGTGAGATTGCTTTTGTGACAAAATCAATTATTTGGAGTGATTTTGTGTCACATGTCATATGGCGTCCCACAGCGCGTAGTTGACGTTCTTTGAAATAAAGCAACATTCACACACGTATCATTATAATGCCTCTTCCAAATAACAGCCAGTAGCGTATTTAGGTTGAAAAAATGGAGGGGGAAGGGGGTGGTCCCAAGTCATAAGGATTATGCAAATCCTCCTTCTTGCAAATGCGAATGTGACCGACACTAAATACATCAAAGTCCAAAACAAAGGCAAGAATCACTCTCCCTTCTTATTTCTTCCTATTGAATGTAGCCTAAAATGAGATTTTGTATTCATCTAAAAATTATTATTATAGGTTGTCCCGTCAAATTTCATCAGAATTGCATTCGATTTGACGATGCGATCATTCAATTTCGAGCGAATTTAAATGATCACCGAGATCAGCATTCAAAAAGCTATCTAGTTCATTCAATTTAATTGAATTAGCATGCGATTTCATGATTTTCTCACATATATATTTAACTTGTCATTAGAAACTGGCAAGGTTCCAGATGAAATAAAGATTGCAAAGGTTACTCCCCTACACAAAAAAGGGCCAAGAGAAGATCCAGGTAATTATAGACCAATATCGGTTTTACCTGTCATCGGTAAAGTTTTAGAAAAATTGATAAATATCAGATTAAAGGTAAAGACCAGTATTGGTAACGCCCCAATTTCAAAAAATGAAATGGAAGCTCTCATTACCAATCATGTGAAAGAATATGTTTTGACTAATACATGATGATAAAAAATTTGCCGGGAAACCGCCTACTAATTCATATATTTGGTAAATTTATCTCTCTCATGGTCGTGTGAGAGAGATAGGGTAGTCCCATATACATCTTTCTGTGTATAGTGCTTGTAACTTTACGAAGAATGGGCCAAATTTCTTATCATTTTGATGATTCCAGAACCTTGCAGATGCTAGATGCTAGATGATCAACCTTTTCTGATCGATTCCACAACGTTTCTTTCACAATGCAATCGCATGACCATTACTGGTCTTTACCTTTAATACAATTTCTAGAAAAAAATGATATATTCTATTACCATCAATATGGATTCCGAAAGAAATATAGCACTAAATTGTCTTTGATCAACTTGATAAATTCAACTTTGAAATCTATAGATCAGGGAAAAGTAACTCTGGGTATGTTCATCGACTTTAAAAAAGCATTTGACACAATTAATCATAATATATTACTAGGTAAACTATCTAGTTATGGCATTCGAGGGTTACCTCTAGAATGGGTAAAGGATTATCTCAGTAACCGATTTCAGTTTGTCCAGTGTGGTCAAACATTATCAGAAAGGAAAAAGATAAGATGTGGTGTTCCACAAGGATCAGTATTACGGCCAACTCTGTTTTTAATCTATATAAATGATTTGCCAACTGTCACTGATTATTTCAATTTTCGGCTGTTTGCCGATGACTCCAATCTATTTCATACTTTTTCTGCTGACCAGGGTGAAATTGATGTAAATGAAGTGAATAACAACATACAGAAGATACATAAGTGGTGCACTGCTAACAAACTTACAATTAATTCAATGAAAACTAATTTCATGTTAATATGTAGTAGAAGGAAACAAATAGGTATAAATGGTAAACTAAAAATCGCTGGCGAGGAAATTAAAGAGGTTGATGTTGCCACTTTTGTTGGGGTTCACATTGATAGACATTTGTCTTGGAAGAGTCATATTCGTTTTGTAAATCAGTGTATTAGAAAGAAAGTTGGAGTGCTATTTAGATTGCGACATTTTGTTCCTATTCGTACTCTGATATTATTATATAAAGCATTTATACAACCACACATTTCTTACGGAATAGAGGTGTGGGGAAGCACTTATAAGACTAATCTTAGAAGTATATTATATTCACAGAAAATGGCAGTTCATGCCATAACATTTAGTGAATGGAGAACTCCTTCAGATCCATTATTTAAAAGATTGCGAATCCTAAATGTGTATAATTTACATGATTTATCCATTTCTACTTTCATCTAGTCAATGGCAATTTGCCTCATATTTTGATAGAGTACTGTGACATTATAGAACATAGCTATTCCACAAGACAAAAAGAAGATGGACAATTACGTCTTCCAAAATTAAGAACGACACAAGGTCAATTTTCATTGTCTTTTGTGGGCAGTGAATTTTGGAATAGATTACCTGTTGATGTCAGATTGACAAGGTCTAGAAATAGGTTTCGGAATTCTGCTACAAGTCATTTGTTGAACAAGTCATGAATGAAATATCAAGTGTACACAATTCATAATTCATATTTTACATTATTAGTTTGTATATATTGTAAGACATTATTGAGTACTGATTCTTTTTTTTTTTTTAAAGCATCGATTGTAAAAGTAAATTAATTATTTTTTGTTTTGTTACATTCTTTAAACTGATTTGTACCAAAATACTTTGTTTAGTTGTTTAAGGGGTTAGGCTCGACTAGCACATGTGCTATTATCTGGCCCCTTTTTACCAACCAATAGTTTCTCTTCCTGTAAATGTAATTATTGTATAAAATGTATGAAAATGTATTGCTGTTGGTAAATAAATCAAATCAATCAATATATGTGTAAAAAAACGCGTTCAAATTAAAAAAGCATGTAAATGCATTCAAATTCACACCTGCACCGCCCTGATGAACGTTAAGGTATTCAAATTCATGAATAGGCAATTATTTATAGCATTTGGGCAGTCTTTTAAAAAAAAAAACTCTTCAAGTTCTTTGCAATCTGCACTGATTGAATAAATTATGCAAATTTTATGTACCTTGAAATGGGATCTTTGCCTAATATTGAAATATCTTACAAGATAATAACGTAAGTACATGATAAGTACTTACTTACACTGTACATGTACATGTAACAAAATTATGAGTTATAAGAATTATGTAAGTGTTATATCCATACTGCTATGGAATAAAGTGAAACTGGAAGAGAAGATAAGAAATAAAAGAAATATACAAAATATGATTAAAATAAACAGTATGAAAGTTTTAAAATGAAAATGAAATTATATGATTTAAAACAGTGAAAAAAGTAAATATGACGTGAACAAATTGCGGTAAGAATTACATAGAACTACAAAAATTGTTTATTTTAATTTATTTCGAACGTTCAAAGTGCGAAGGTGTGTGCCTATAAATGAAATTGAAATTGGTATTAAGGACGAAATTGAACATCTATCCAGCTGGCGCGAAATTGAATGACAACTTTGTGTCACTAAATTGAATGGATTTCTCTCTAAATTGAATGAAATAAAATTTAAAATGATATAAAACAACATTGAATGCTCAAAGAAGGTAAATGAACCATGAGAGCAGAAAGTTGACGAAAATTGTTCGAACTTGAATGCCTATTCATGAAATCGAATGCAACTCTGATGAAATTGGGCGGGAAAACCTATATCATTATCTACCCAATTTTATACAACACATGCTATAAAGCTTCACTTCTAGTCATAATCATAAGAAAAATCAATTCTATATTGTTTTTCCTCAAAACTGCCTTGAGTGAAATATCTCTAATCACATACAATACATGTATCTATCATATGAAAGGGGAGGAAGGCCACCCAATATTAAGTTGGTTTGATAGAAGCAGAAAAATAAGAAAAAACAGGTTGGTTAAAATTTGAGCATGCGCACGCGCAACAACCGATTTAATAAAACAAAGTTATTGATATTTGAAGATGTGTTCAATACAAACCAATTTGGCATTTATGTGACGTATATTGTATCTTGCAAGGTCTTCTGACCTACATGTAGAGTATGACCTTGTAATAAGCTAATTTAAAAAAAAATACTTTCCAATAAGAAAATTTCAATCATACATTTACTCTAAATGTAACTAGAAATATTGCAATCTGTATTGCTGCGCAATGCGAATGCATCCCCGGCAGTGGCAGGGATTTTGTGTCAACCTTTATGTTCGAAGGAGGGACAAAAATCCCCTCTTCCCTCCCTGAAACAAAAGGATGACGTAGAGAGGTCGCTGCTAAGCTGAAAAGAGTCATCTGCTGATATGCCTGTGATAAGTCAAGCTTGGTGAAACAACATCCACCTGCCAGGGTTGAGAACAAATCCTGGGGGTTCGGTAGGGGGTACTTGTCGACATCCAAAACAGGATTGATAGTCTATATAAGTAATACGCTAAGGCTCCGCGGGGGGCGCGACGTCTCGGCGAGCATTTGTATTCTATTGTTTTTTAATGAGATCGCCGACCCAAGTTGGTGTGGCTATCTCCTCCTGAACCCTGCCCTCGGGGTAACCGTGCCCGGTGCCATCGTCCGCGGGAGAGTCCACTCTGTGGAATTGGCTATACTCCGCCCGAGGTCCTCCTCCGTGTCGACGTCCAGGGCGAAAACAGACGCGATATGCATAATGCAGGATATGCGTGACGACAGAGATACCTCATGGATATTCAACATTACATCCGTAGTCACACGACCGATGACTATCCACTCACATTAAGTTGCGTATTAAATGCACCATGCACAGGGTCGGGATTACCCGAGTAAAGCATCTTTCTATAGGATATCCTTTGTAGTAGCGCTGCACAAGCCAGAGAGATACACGGGGCTTCG
The DNA here is from genome assembly GCA_035222895.1 of Strongylocentrotus droebachiensis. Lineage (NCBI taxonomy): Eukaryota > Metazoa > Echinodermata > Echinoidea > Camarodonta > Strongylocentrotidae > Strongylocentrotus > Strongylocentrotus droebachiensis. Next base: position 18,048 of record JAVYIG010016894.1, read on the forward strand.
ATCCCGTCGACGTCCAAACTTAGAGACCTACTTCCATCATGATTGCCGCGATTTGTATATAGTTTTCGTGAATGGAGGTATGAAATCAAAGGTTATTTTGTGATTATTACAGCCATGCTTACTGAATTTTGATTGTCATTTTCTAAAGGAAAGTTTTCACAAGAAAACCATTGGACTGACAGTTTAGTCGCAAGCTGCCTTCAGTCAACACATACAGTACACACAGTGCAGCGTAACTCCAGGAAGCTCGAACACCGGCGCCTGTGGCGCCGGTGTTCGAGCTTCCTGGAGTTACGCTGTAGAGTGTGTGAGTTCACGTGAGCTGAGCTTGAGTCGAAGAGATTTGACACTTTGAAATTGTTATCTGTTGGTTTGCATCATTATTGTATGCCGCGATTTTAATATAGTTTTTATCTTATTCTTTTAATGTAACCTTTCTTAAAATTGTGATGATTGTTAAATGTTATGTTGAAATGTAATTATTTTGTCTGTATTTATATATTTATATTTGTATGTACATGTAAAGCACCTTTTAAATGTCCGAAGGCAAATTTTATGTATTTTTTACATGACAATAAATTATCTTGAATCTTGAATCTTGAATCTTGTTTCGTGAATAGATTTACGAAACCTGAGCTTAGAATTAGTAAAAGTATTACTAATGTCTACGTTTTTAAACGACTGTCTGATTTTCTTGTGAATTAAAACTTTACTTTGAAAAATGATTATCGAAATTCATGGTCAGAAATAATCACATCCAGGGTCTATTATGTTACAGTTCTTGCATCAAATCAATGCATGAAAACTTAGTTATTGAACTAGAGTTTTTTTTTTTTTTTTTAAATAGGCAATTATGAAGTAGGAAGCCTGAAACCTTAGCCTACTAAACAAATCTCAACAAAGTGTAGGCCTATCCTTTTATGAATTAATGAAAAAGCAGCCCCAGAAAAAAGAGCCCCCGAAAGTTGAAAAAGTAGCCCCCGAAAATTTCCCAAAAATTTGAAATGGAGCCCCCGAAATGAAAAACTTAATTTTTTGCCTGCGCCCCCCTCTAGAATCCCGTGGATTTCCGCGGGTCCTGAGTTGAGTGTATATATAATATAGGCGTGGGGTCCACGGGTTTCAAGGGGCCATAAACCCCCTGAAAGCTTGGAGGGTTTAGGCGTTTAATTAGGGTCAGATGAGCATATTTTTCATACTTTATTTGTGACACTTGCGGGTCACTAATTAGCGTGGGGTCAATACGTAGAGTTGCGTAGTGTTGCGTACCAACTACGCTGGCCTACGTTACTATATGGTGAGGGACAGAATGGGGTACGCAAGATGAACGAAAACAATTCAACATGTTTAATTTTTTCGCGTACTTTCGGCGTAGAAACTTGATGCAGAAAATACGCCTTTTTACGCAACACTACGCTACATGACTACGCAACAGTACGCTACCCTACGCCAGATCGACAAAGCAGTAAAAGCTTTCCACACAGTAAGCAACCATAAGCAAACCTGTACGCCAGCCTACGCATAACCTACGCAGGGACTATTTTCCCATTAATACGCAGCCTAATTGCTGCGTAGTCGGTACGCCACACTACGAAACTCTACGCAGTTCCAGTGGCTTAAAGAATAACTACCGGTACAGTTGGATCGTTTTTTTTTTTTTTATATAATGCCAAATTAAAAAAAAAACATGTTTAGCGTCCTGTTTTTTCAAACAAGGGAAACGCTCTCGGCGGTCTCGCCTGCATAACGCAATTCAATATGATAAACCAGAACGTCAATGACGTACATTGTAGTGCTCATCCGCATCTCGCAACAACAAATATCGTGGTACACTTTTGAACTGGTCAAAAAATAAAAATGTGATGCCCTGAAAGGGACATAATTTCATTTCATTTGCATAAAGTACCATAAATAATCAATGGAGCAAAATCTCAAAATTCTGTGTAGAAGTTTAGTGTTCCAAATTTAGCTCTACCAGATAAGGCAAACCAAATCAAAATCGGTCAAGAAATGAGGGAGAAGAAGCAATTTTTGTTATTTTTGGAATAAATTTGCATAAATTACCATAATTAATTAATGGAGAACAATTTCAAAATTCTGTGTAGACCTTTAGTGTACCAAAGTTAGCTCTACGATATAAAGCAAACCAAATCAAAATCGGTCGAAATATGAAGGAGAAGAAGCATTTTTTGTGATTTTTAAATTATTTTTGGAATAAATTTGCATTATTATCATAATTAATCAATGGGAGTAAAATCTCAAAATTCTGTGTAGAAGTTTAGTGTTCCAAATTTAGCTCTACCAGATAAGGCAAACCAAATCAAAATCGGTCAAGAAATGAGGGAGAAGAAGCAATTTTTGTTATTTTTGGAAAAAATTTGCATAAATTACTATTATTAATTAATGGAGAACAATTTCAAAATTCGGTGTAGAAGTTTAGTGTACCAAAGTTAGCTCTACCAGATAAAGCAAACCAAATCAAAATCGGTCGAGAAATGAAGGAGAAGAAGCATTTTTTGTGATTTCAAATAAATTTGCATAAATTAGCATAGATAATGAATTTCACGATTCTGTGTACAAGTTTTAAATCCCCTTCCTAGCCCTATCATATGAAACAATCAGAATCAAAATCGGTTGAAAAATAACGAAGCATTTTGAAAATCTTGATGATGATGCCACAACATAGTCCAAGTCTGTTGACCTGAAATGACCTTTGACCTTGACTTTGTGATCTGAAATTCTACTCACATGATTGGGGATACTTGATTACCCTATAGTCCAAGTTTCATTGACTCAGAACTTATACTTTAAAAATTATATCAAAAATTCAAAAACTTAACCTTAGGTTAAGTTTTCGATGATGATGCTACAACATAGTCCAAGTCTGTTGACCTGAAATGACCTTTGACCTTGACTTTGTGATCTGAAATTCTACTCACATGATTGGGGATACTTGATTACCCTATAATCCAAGTTTCATTGACTAAGAACCTATACTTTAAAAATTATATCAAAAATTCAAAAACTTAACCTTAGGTTAAGTTTTTGATGTTGACGCCGTCGCCGCCGTCACCGGAAAAGCGGCGCCTATGTCTCGCTTTTTGCTACGCAGGCGAGACAAAAATGGGAAGGAGGCCCTATTTTTTTTTTTTTCAAAATGGCAACTCCGTACATTTTCCCTGACATTCGGGCTATTTTTCAAGATGGCGGCCGACAATTTTTTTTTTCTCTTTTAAAATCAGAAATTCATTTTAGCAGTGCTTTTAATTAAAAAATTTAAAAAAAAATTAAAAAAAAAAAAATAGGAGGTGGCCCCCAAAAAGGAAGCAGGAGGGGACGCTGTTTTTTTTTCTTTCAAAAAAAAAAAATCAGAAATACATTTTAGCAGTGCTGTTCATGTTTTTTTTCTTTCAAAAAAAAAAAAAAAAAATAGGAGGCGGCCCCCAAAAAGGAAGCAGGCGGGGACGCTGTTTTTTTTTCTTTCAAAAAAAAAAAAGGAGGCGGCCCCTAAAAAGGAAGCATTTATATTTTTTAATGGCCTGAATGGCAAATAAAGTTCTTGGTGGTTTTAATTTAGACAGTCTCTATATATACACCCCCCGCCCCCTCTAGAATCCCGCGGATTTCCGCGGGTCCTGCTAGTAGTCTTATAATCCCCAAAGATTGGAATCAACTTGTCAGACTTTGTTACTACAACAATAGGAGCAGCCCAATTGCTGTGTGAAACTGGAATGAGAACTCCTTGTTCAACAAGTTTGTCAAGCTCAGCTTCTACCTTATTTCTCCAGGCATAAGGTACAGGTCTTGCTTTATTGAAGCGGGGCTGTGCATCAGATTTGACTTTAATCTTAGCTTTGTGATTTCTCATGGTTCCAAGACCTGGCTCGAAAACTGCCTGATGTTTTCGTTGAATTTCAGACAGTCCATGTTGGGTACTTCCTTGAAATGGATCATCCTTCACTGGTGCAACTTTGAACACTGATCTCCAATTCGGCTGGATGCTTTCGAGCCAATTTCTACCAAGAATTGCAGGCTGGTCCTTGATATCTGCTACAATCAAGACGTCAGACATGATTTTGTCACCATACTGCACTTTGACTTGGGCTTGACCCAATAGAGGCATTGTCCCTGAGTAGGACTTGAATCTGTAAGTAGGTTTATCCAGTTTTACGTGCTGCAATTTCCCATGATACAAGTCTGCTGGAATGACACTCATTGACGCACCAGTATCAACTTCCATAATTACTGGTCTATCCTTAATTTCAACAGTCACTGTGAGTGCATCATCCTTTGACTTCTCAGACACTGTGAATAACCCAAGGGTATGCATTTCACAATCACCTTCCTCTCGTAATTCAGAAACAACAAATTTGGTTGACTTACTCTTACAAACAGCTGCTAAGTGTCCAACCTTTCCACAGTTATTGCATTTGTATGACTTGTACATGTACTTACAAGTTGATGGAGGGTGTTGCCCCTGTCCACATCGATAACAAGCTCCTTGCACCTTTAGAACTGGTGTTGTGATGCGCTGGTTTTTTCTTTGCTCGAGAACTGTATCTGCCGCTGCTCGAACTGACTTTCTTGGTGCTGTATTTCTCTCAAGAGAGGTTGACATGCTGAAGCTCTTTGCATTGCATTCCAAGCTTCTTGAAATCTTTCTTAAGAGCGTCTATTTCCAGCTATTTATTGGGATCTTCGACCTCTGGTTTTCCTTCAGTGCAGTTTTCGCAATTTGCTTGAGTAGGACTTGAATCTGTAAGTAGGTTTATCCAGTTTTATGTGCTGCAATTTCTCATGATACAAGTCTGCTGGAATGACACTCATTGACGCACCAGTATCAACTTCCATGATTACTGGTCTATCATTAATTTCAACAGTCACTGTGAGTGCATCATCCTTTGACTTCTCGGACACCGTGAACAACCCAAGGGTATGCATTTCACAATCATCTTCCTCTCGTAATTCTGAAACAACAAATTTGGTTGACTTACTCTTACAAACAGCTGCTAAGTGGGGACCTGAAAAGACTCTGAAAAGAAGCAAGCTGCTGCCAAGAGAACACATAACAGAGGTCGTACCAGCATTTGTCAGTTTTCACCTGGTCAGCGTGTCATGGTACGTGCATACAGAGGAAAAAACAAGTGGGACTATGGAGTCATTGTGCAAGCTTTGGGACCAGTAAGATATGTTGTTCAAGTTGGTGATAAACAAAAACAGGTTCATCTTGATCAAATCATAAGAGGACCCATTAATGACCTTCCTCCATATACCTTAGAGGATGACGGTGATATACCTATTACACTAGCATCACATGACCAGTCTGATGGACCAACATCACCTCCTCGGGAACAAACTACATCCGCAGGGAGAATAAACAGAAATCTGATCGACGTCCACCGAACAGGCTGGATTATCAGTAACTATAGAGAGAAGCAGAATGCATGCATATATTTTTTTCAACTCCAAGAAGGAATCTTTTTAAATAATGCATGCGTTAATTCATTGTGATTTGTTGGATCTCCATGTGGAGCAGCATATGACTTATTTGACTCACTACCAGGAGGTATCAATATTTTGGGTCAATTAGATGAAAACTTTGGAAGTCCTTGAAAGAAGAAGAATTAATTTTGACGATATCGTGATGAATCTATGAGATACATGGAATTATGGAAATGATATTTTATTTTGATGATGAACAAACAATGTGATGCGGAAGGAGTGTTATGTATATATGGAACAACATAGTAGACATACCAGCTGCAATGCATACCAATGTAATGTACATGCCAATGTAATGTACATACCAGCCAGTGACAATAGGACAATAGATGGATACCTGAATAGCATACCATTACCACTATAGGAAGAATGTCACTGCTGTAAACTTGCAAGCCACTTCACTGCCAGCAGCCAAGTAGAAAGGACACTCCCTTAGCTCTCAGATAAAGCACACATGTATAGTGTATCAGAGATACAACAGCTCGGACTATTGTCAAGACTAGGAGCAGCATCACCAAAACATTGTGTGTAGATTAGAGTATAATGCATCTCTGTAGAAAATGTGAAAGAAATCTGTCCGATCAAGAAATGTGGCAGTAAGAGTGCATAAAAGACAGCCACCAAAATATGACATTTGACCCTATAACAGACAGAATACAGGTGGCAGCATCACCAAACACTAAAGATGTGTAGATTGACACACCTCCATACAACATTTGACAGAAATCTGTCAAGAAACTATGTGGCAGTTAGAGCGTATAAAAGACGCTTGACCTTTGACCATATAAGAGACGGAACAATGAGGGCAGCATCGCCCAAAAGTGAAGATGCATAGATTGTACCAAGAACCTTCTCCATACAAAATTAGAAAGAAATCTGTCATGAAATATGACCTGCAGAGCACACACTAGACACCCACCAAAATATGACCTTTGACCCTAACATAGACGAACACTGGTGACAGCATCACCAAAAGTTATATGTGCGTAGATTATACCAAGATACACCTTCGTACAAAACTTGAAAGAAATCTGTCAAGGAATGTGGCAGTTAAAGCGCACACAAGAATATGACGCGGCGGCGTATAACGCTGCTGAATCCAAAGTACCCCACCGGCATAGTGGCATACTGCCGGGGGATACAATTATCACAAATAGCACTAAGTTTTTATGCAACCCCTACATGAAACAAATCTATTCCGTTATTAATAACTAAGAAAATGAAAGTTTATAAAATGTCTTGTACTGAGAAAACCTGTATCGGTTTGTAAATCACAGTGTGTCGTAAATATGTGTTCCACTGAGGACAACATAACAAATTAATAAATTTGGTATCTTTAGTCGGATATTGATCAAACTTTCACTAATTTGTTTTCCTTATTTTTCTGATTTATTTAAAACCCACTTAATATCAGGGCAGACTTTCCCTTTAGGTACATAATTATTTTGTGATCTTCCTACATGTGAGTTTCTTTTAGGGCATTCAAGTTATATGCATACGACTGATTGCATATTACTCCCCGCCCACTCTCTAGGTTTCCACGTGAGTATTCAAACTTAAAGGCTTTTGTTAACACTGCTGCCGCCTTTTAGTGAAACGACCATTGATATCTTTCGGTCAAAAGAACCAGCATGTGACATTAACAAAAATTAAAGGAAATCAAAATGTAAAAGGGAAGAGATGGTAATAATGGGGTGAAATAAAATTAAACATTTGTACATGCATTACAATTGTGGATGAAATGCTCACCTTTGATTCTTTTCCTTTCATTGCAAGTGTTGCAAAAAAACAATGATGGAATGCACGTCGAAGAGAAACTACCTTCAAGGATGGAATGGAGCATATCATCTCTGCCACATCAAGTGACATAGTAGGTCCACAATCTCTCTCAATCCAGAGTTCAACCTGGATAAAATGACAAAGTGGTTACTGATGGGATGCAGAATATAGACATTTACGTGGATGATAGGCATACATGCCTAGCCTACATGAGCAGTTGCCCTAGATGTGGTGCTAGAACTACAGAGAGTATTAAGAGGGAAGGGAAATAAATAAGGCTATTTTTGCGACTGTAGGAATACATGTATCTCATTTTAGTTTACAATGTACTAAATCGAGAACCCTAAGTAAAAGGAGAGTATAAGTCTAAGAACAGGATTTAAAGGAGATTATTAACTTAACACCATCTGGTGCCTCATACTATACGGTATAAATTTATAAATATTACTAGAAACACGATCACTCAATTAAAATTGTGGATACCAAGCAAAAAAATATAGGCTCGCAAAGGAGAAAAGAAGTAAAATATTGATACCCCTGCATGAGCACGTAATGTACATGTACATGTACATGTATTCAGTCTTACAACAGGAGAGTAATGCAGAAGATAGGATGAATTGATCTACAGAATACAATAGTCATGTATGTTGAGAGTTCTAAATGCCCTAGCTGCAAATGCTATCAAATTCAAAGTGTGCTTCAATATGATTCATATCAATAACAACAATGTTACATACATGTACATTGTAGGGCCAAGAATATCAAACAGATTCCTTTGTGCTCTGCTAAACATTTATAAACCAAGAATTTGGATCTCAATTATTAAAGCAAAGTATATATTTTTCCGGATGGGATGAAAATGTGCTAACTATTGATGAAGTTCCCTTTTCCCAAATTTATCTCATCTAAAAGGTATAGATGCACCATATGCACATGCCAGTACATAGCTTCAATGTAAATTCGTTGATGTCCTCGTCTGAATTCTGTTTCTTATTCCTCTTCCAGCCAAATCACATTCGTTTTGCACACAGTGCTTGTTATTCCAAATTAGGTCCCTTTCTCTATCCCAAGTCCTTTCAGATTTTGTCTGTATATTCTTTACCATCCCATCGTGTGCACTAAAATTGACTTCCAGGCCTCATTTTGACCGTTTGTGGCCCGTTTTCCTGCCTTAATTTCTTTCAGCTTACCTACATGTATCTCCACTATATAGATCCTAGATGCTACAGACTTCTAACAAATTACTCTAGATAGTGCAAGAGTTGCTCATCTCATCAAGAAATGCCATCTTTAATAGCATACTCTAAATTAAGTCCAAAATCAACTCTTTCAAGAACCCTAAAATTCTTTAAATATTGAAAAATGAAAAGGAAAAATAAACAAAACTTTTTCATATTAATTTTTTTCTGTTTTAAATTTTACAGCATCTTTACCTTTGCATTGCACACTTTTCTGCTGAATTTCACACATCAATAGTCACGCATGCTATAAATAGCATCCTCTAAAGTTCTGAAATGGATGTGTTTTTGTGGCCATACAATGTTGCTCCATCATGCCTGGCTGAAGAAGTACCCTTTTTTATTTAGATACTTTCGGGCTGGCATGCAAAGACAAAAGGTCAGGTGACTTTGTAACGGTAGGTCCGATTTTCCCCAAATTTTGTTTCACAAGATGCCCAAGACTTTAAGGAAAAAATCATGAAGTGGCATCATAAATATTTAAGCATTACAAAGTAATCATGAAAATAGAAGAGGGGGGGGGGGGGGGGCTACATGTAATGTACATCAACCCACCCAGTATTTTTAGGGTTAAACCTCCTTTATGAACCCTTCCATGATTATACTGTTGTATGGAAAGAAAATTGCAAAAGACATACAAGTAAAAACTTGTACAAAAATGGATGCACTAACTTTGTTCTATAAACTATGATCAAACTTACCAGATATGGACCAATGAATGCATACCCAGCTACAGTGTGTGCTGTCATGGATGTGTGCACGACCAGCACATCCTTCTCTGACGACATCCTGTCCTTCACCAAGGCTGCTACATCTGGGTCCAGACTCTCAAAGGCTACATCAACAATGAAAGGAATATCCCTGCATACTTCCCGAAACATAGACTTCATTACATGGGATGCAATACTTTTGTTCTGTGACACAGTGAAGTACAGGAGATACCTAAACTCCTCCTTCTTTGGCAGCACTACTTGCTCAATCAGCCTGTTGAATTCATTACGATCCGACCCATAGAGGGAAGCAAGATAGACTCCAGCCATGTACTCCTGAAACAGTTTGTGAGGGAAGAAGACTGGCAATTGCACATGAGAATGCCTCTCATGTGTATCCGTGTTAGTGGTGGTAATTCTCTCCTCTTGAGACAAAATCCCGACCCGGCATGCAGTGTCCTTGGATTCTGGGCATATTTCAAAATCATCTTCACTGAAAATCAAAGTATTTTCTAGTAAACCATTGAGGGCCTGTTTGGCAATAGGTACAAGGTCCTCATTAATTTTTTTCAAATGGGCAATAAGTGAGGGGCTGCCTACTTTCTTCACCTTCTTTTGAGCATAATGTTCTTTTAGAAAGGCAATCATTTCTTTGAATATCTGAGAAAAAGTTTTCAGTGATTTCATTTCCTTTAGTTTTTGCTTGTCAAGTTCTTTCCACATAAGACACAACATGGCTACATATATAGGATAGTGGGCCATGTTTTCAGATAGAACATCATTCTCACCGATGAACTGGATAAGCTGATTTGCTTCATCATCATTCTTTGGAAAGTATTTGTGAATATAAACTGACAAATTCTCTCTGTTGAAACCCTGAATATGAATGAATGTGTAGAGCTTTGTTAGATCACCATCTGATCTAATCTCTACTGCTCTCCATGGGCGAGTGGTCACCAAGACTGGGCATGAGGGAAGTTGATCTGAACAAAGAATATCTACAAGTCCAATATCACCAGTCTCAGATGAGCTTCCACATGTCTCTGAGGAGGTGACACTTGGCTGTGATGGCTGAGCTTGCATTTGATCAGTAGGCTGTGATTCGCAAGATTCTGTCTTCATGATTTGGCCACTGATTTCATCTAGCCCATCAAATGCGATGAATACCTTGTCAGGATTTGACCGGATATACTCAGTAATCTGAGAAACCGTTGCTGGATTGTCTTTGGCCAGATAAGACTTTGCAATCTGGCCAATAGTGTGTTGCTTAAATTCACGTAAAGGAACAATCAAGACCCCACACAAAGTGACTGGAATGCCTCCCTTCAATCCAGTCCCAGGCAATCTTAGCACAGAGTGTTGTTTTTTCCAGCCCCTGCCTCTCCCTGAACCATGATCCGCTTGGGGAACTCTCCATTAACTTTGAGATCAAGGATATTGTAATCTAGCAATCGCTTCTCTGTTCCATGTTCTTCTAGTAAGAACGAGGTTAGTATGCAAGTCTTCAAACTGCACAATGGAAGTAGGACTGAGAGGATCAGCTCTGATCTTACAGACAGTTGACCTGTACTTGAATTTGAAATCATGTGCACACCGCTCAACCAGTTCAGGAGAAAGTGGATTGGTCTGAGATTCAGCTGAAG